>CM053036.1:175160895-175200839 GCA_028564925.1 Lithobates sylvaticus
AGGCAATAAATGTTTCATGTTAGATCCTTGTATGATTATGGTGTATTCTGTTGGGTTAATTCACTAAAGAAGTGCAAGCGATGATGATGCGCAAAATGCAGTAACACATTTCAGTCATTTAACTTTCAGATTAGAGTTGTCGCAAAATGTGTCTTCTTTGATTGCTACACATGACTTTGACCAATGCCATTAATTTTTTTTATCGGCTTGGCAAGCAATCCCAGATATTAGGAGATATTGAGACAAATATTTGTCTTCATGTTTATATTCTGTATATTTTAAGTATAGATAACCCCTAAAGTCACTGATTGTTGTTTACAGGGAGATTCTGGAGGGCCACTCGTCTGTCAAAATGGAAGAGAACGTTGGGAAGTCCATGGGATAGTCAGTTTTGGACCCATTGGTTGCACAGTGGAGAACAAGCCCAGTGTTTTCACTAAAACTTCCACCTATATTCCTTGGATTGAGGCCACAAGAATACGTGATTTCTTCCTACACTAAAGGCAGAAGCGGGAGCTCAAATGTGGCAGCTGTTCAAATCTTGGATTGTAAAAGGGATTTATGCTTATTCTTCATAGCAGGGATTTAGTCTTATCACATGGCACAGCTTGTGCATACAACATCTTCAGCATTGTTAGATTAGTGTGCAGTCCGGTAGCTACTTGTTTTTGAAGTCAGCAAAGATAGAAAAGGCCAGTTGGCACAGAGGTGAAATGAATGCAGTATCTTGTGCTCCGCACAGATCACAGATCTGCCGTATGCAGCTACTTACAACTGTAGCCTTTCCTGTCCAATAAAACTAAGGAGATCATGTAAATGCTAAAGTGACCTCAATCTGTGTACATCAAATACTTACACCTGTTGTACGCACCTTCCATATCAGATAGATACAATGATATTACCTTCCAGATCATTTTTATATTTTATTCCATAGATGAGGAGTAGAGGGTGACAACATTTTGCAGATAATAATGTTGTTTCTGGCATTCTAATGTTCTGTATTCACCTGTAAATGTTGTTTCTAGAGATTGTCACTTTGGCATTTGCTTAAATCCTTTACTTTGTGTTATCTATATACAGTGCAAAAATGATACCACAGCTTTATATCAATGGACTACATGAGAATAGCAGGGTAATTCTTCCACAAAAGAAGAAAAATTGAAATATGTTTTTATAGTCTGTATTCCTTTATATAGGACGATGGCCCTGATTCATAAGGACTTAATAGTACTTGGTGTGCTAAATTGGCTTAGCACCCCAGTATTAATAAATGAGGCAATATTTCTTGACTTGTCAATTCACATGATGTGAGTGCCAATGCAGCCTTATGAATCAGGCCCTGTAGTTCCATTCTTACTAACATTAAAGCCCATCTCTAACCAAAACTTTTTTTAGTTTTGGTAAAAGTGTGGAAGGGTTAGAATCTTTGTCAATGTTTAAGGCTGGGTTCACACCACAATTCAGACCTGAAACAGACCAAAAAAGGCACACTTTTTCCAGAAAAATCGCAACGGACCTGCTGCAGCGATATGTGAACCAGCTCCATAGAGAGCCGGTCACATTCTCCTGCTATGCGAATTGGATGGGGGAAACCCCCATCCAATTCGCATATGTGTGAACTCAGTGCTGTCTGTGTCTCTATTTGGGACATTTTCCTCACTTCTTGTAGCAAAATCTTTTACTTCTTGTGGCAAAATCTTTTCAGTTTGTGCCCAGATGCTGGGTGTCAGAGAGAGGAAAAGTGAGGGGAAATTCAACCAACTGGCATATTTTCTAGTACAAAAAAAGTCACAAGGGATAGCTCTTTAAAGCAAAACTATACACACCTCCACTCCATGAATGCAGGGCCCAGGAGCTTCCTGACAGCCCCTGGCCACTAAGGTCGGTCTTCTTCAGGGTTTTGACCTTTGGTCATTTTGATTGGATGGGCTGAGATTACATCATTTCTGTTTATTCATCTCAGCAGATGCTGAAAGTGTACCATACAAACAGGCAGGTAAGAATTCTGCGATGCAGTAGAGACATAGTGGTAGCATACACAAAAGCTTCCAGGTTTTTTGTCAAGGCTTAAAGCGGTTGTATAGTCAAAAATTGAACTTTTACCTACAAGTACGCCTATAATAAGGCTTACATGTAGGTAAAAAAAATATCTCCTAAACCTGTATGGTTTACTTCAGCGGCTCATGCGCTCCAGGGATTCTTGGCTGAAAGTCCGGCGAACGCCAGACCCTGCCGGGAAGAAAACTCCTGCGCGCATGCGCAGGAGTGACACCGCGGCTTAGGCCACTCACAGCGCCGGAGCCGCGATACCCGGAAGACACGCCGAGGGAACATGTCATCTCCCTCGGCGTGGACCGAGTGAGATGCCGGCGCCTCGTTCTAAGGTAAGTATTTCATAATGAGCTACCCTGTTTCCCCGAAAATAAGACCTAGCGTGATTGTCGGTGATGGCTGCAATATAAGCCCTACCCCCCAAATAAGCCCTACCATGTTTCCCCGAAAATAAGCCCTACCCTGAAAATAAGACCTACAAGGACTTTAACTAGGGCTTATTTGGGGGGTAGGGCTTATATTGCAGCCATCACTGACAATCACGCTAGGTCTTATTTTCGGGGAAACAGGGTAGTATGCTGTGCATACTAGCTCATTATGCCTTTTCCCTTACAGGTGCAGAAAAAAATGTCAGCGGGTTTACTTCCACTTTAATTGAGCAAGCTTAAGTTAGAAGCTGATTGGCTACCATTAACAGCTGCACCACATTTTTTTTTTTATTATTAAAGTTTTAACAGGGATATAGATTGTATAACCTGACAGAAAAAAATCTCAGTAGGACATAGACAGCATTTAAAAAGTTTCTAATTCTTACCTGCTTTAGCTAAAACTAAAAGAGAAAAATTTGACTCAAGTCAGGCTTTAAGACCAAGGAGTCCTATACTGTCAAAACATACTGTAAACTATGCTATATAAAATACAATAAGATTCAAGCCTGCAGTAATACTATTCTAAAAATGTGTCTAAAGTGTATCCACAATCAGAACTTTATATATATCTATATACATAGATATATATATATATATATATATATATATATATATATATATATATATATATATATATATATATATATATATATATAGAATAGGAAAGAATTAGCAGTGAAAGGCTCAGATGTAGAAATTTCCACTTCCATTCTGGTAAAAAGGTTGTCACCAGGAAAGGAAGTGGCAAAAACACAGACAAAAGTAAAAACACTTTCTTTTAAGATAGGACCTTTGTAAGCTTTTTATTGTTGTCTGTCTCCCTGGTGCAGATGTTTCTCAATCCCTGTTTAGTAAAATGTTGTCTCTAGAACTGAAAGCGAAAGGACTTCCAGGGCTTCCAACCTTTCCCAATTCTACCTAGCAACACAAAAATAAAAGTTTTGGGTATACAGAAACTTTAAAGAGGAACTTCTGTCCCCTTTTGTGTGGATCTACCCCTTCAGGTGCTTCCATTATGGCGCACGTGCAGATGTGTCCAAAGCCTTTGTCAGGCCTTCAGGTCCTGGCAGAGTCCTTCGGCACAGCACATGTGCAAAAGTGGTGAAGCATTGGGGCATCCATAATAGCTATCTTTTTGCAAAAAGAAATCCCTAAAATCCTTTAAATAAAGAAAAAATGTATATCCAATTATGAGAGAGAGGGGGAGGAGGAAGGACAATATGAGAGTTAGTTTAGGGTCAAGATCTGCTATACCATAATTTGGAATAGCAGCTGCCATTGATCCATTACTCATACTGCAATTGAACTATATAATGTATATATTCATTGTCACATATTATGTATAAAATAAATATACTTAAATGTTTGATGTATATTGGCTTAGATCAAGCTATGCTGACCAAAGTCAGAAAATCAAAATGTTCTCTTTTTTATTTTAGATAGAGGGAACTCTCACTGGCCTATTGAGAATGTGGAATTTGATAAAGATTTTGACCCTTATTCATGGTAGTAACTTCACTTCCACAAAATACAGTCCAATACCGCTGATTTTTATTTTAAGGCTGGGTTCACACCATCACCGCATCCCTCTAACAGCAGGGGTCCGGTGCATCCTGGTTCACCGTTTCAGGTGCAATTTCAGCCTGAATTTTGGTCTGAATTCGGACCTGAAACAGAGGAAAAGACGCTCAACGTTTTTGTGCAAAATGCACCAGACCTTCTGCGGAGATATGTGAACCGGCTCCATAGGGAGCCGGTCAAAATCTCCTGCTATTGCGAATTGGATGCAGGGAACCCACATCCAATTTGCAATGGTGTGAACCCAGCCTAATAAGTCATACTTAGATTCCAATAGTCATTAGCTTTCCCTCAGCTAAAGTCTTTTTACATTGTCCTTGAGACGTTTTTGCATGTGGTTGAATTGCACTTGCATTTCACTTTGAATTCTACAAAAAGTCTGACTTAGCGCTTGTAGCCACCCGGGTAAAGACACATTATTTATTATACATACCGGTGCTATGCATCACTTCCCACTT
The DNA here is from genome assembly GCA_028564925.1 of Lithobates sylvaticus. Lineage (NCBI taxonomy): Eukaryota > Metazoa > Chordata > Amphibia > Anura > Ranidae > Lithobates > Lithobates sylvaticus. The sequence continues at coordinate 175,165,412 of CM053036.1, forward strand.
ACATGTATCTGACTGTATACTACTGTGTGTGCTTTGTTTGTTTTACATAAAACCTATTAAGTTTGCTGTTTATTCAGACTAGTATATTTTTCTATAATATCTTAGAGTAATATAAAATGATTCTATATCTTAACTGAAGAAATTCAGAGTGGACACACAATGTGACTGAGCTGTCCGAGAACAAAATGTTAATTTTTAAGACTGGGCTTTGGTCGTTCAATATATGACTTAATAAAACGATACATGCAATTTTCAGAACTGTGTGTGCTTATTCTCCTAATTAAACAGTATTAAACCCTTGGCCCTTTTTGGTCTAAACCATAAAAATTCTTACCCCAGCACTTGCAGTTTACAAATTTTAATGATGCAGACTCCCTGAACTTCCGACCTTTACAGGAAAGAGTTAACAGTGGAGAGTAAAATCCAAAACATACAAAATTTCCAATCAGCGCAAGTCCCACAGTCACTTCTTAAATGGATACCAATATGTGTTTAAAAGTTCTCTTGATTTAGGTGTTGCAGCTCCCTTGTATATCCACTGGGTGGTGGACTGAAATCTGTAACACATATAAGGAAAAAGAGAGGGCACAGCTGCCCTAGTGTGATAACGTTTATTCAGTTAAAATCTTGATTAAAAACAAAAAGAGGCTTGATAATCGCAATTTGCACCAACATGTGTGCCTCTTCTCCAGTGAAAGAGAAATATGGCAGGCAGATGGCGGTGTGTATAGAGGGCCGGTCTATCACATCCCAATTGAAGAATTAAAGAGAAAAGAAGGCCTAGTGTGCATAGCACGGCCAGTACCCCTGAGGGATGTTTTAGGTTGATAGACCAGACAAGGTTTATGCAGTATAAAACGTTTATTCAAAATTATATAAAATATTGTGAGAAAAAATGTAATTACACTTTCAAGGGTGTCAAATGCATACAATATTGACAAAACCAATAGCTGGGTGTGCAGAATACATATGCAAGGGGGTTACAGACTTATCATGTGTGATGAATCTAGGAAAACGCCGACATGTTTCAGACTTTTGTCCTTTTTCATAGGCGAATTGAAATCCTTAGCAATCACATCTATTGGTGTGAACAAATGGATATTAGTACAGTAGAAACAATATAAACAATGAAGGCACAATGTTAGAGACGCCATATGCATTGAGAGAGGAGAGTAGGGAACTATTAAGGTACTTACATGCATGAGAGACCCCCTATGATGATAATGAGCACCAAAGCCGTAGAAGGCTGATGACTAGCGTATGGTAAGATATGCTGTGGTATAGATAATGGTATCATGTGCGGTAAGCACAGGAATGGTGGCAGGCTGAGAACTCTGTGTGCTGCAAGACCTCCAGAGAGACAGGGGAATGGCCTGTGTCTATATAACTTCGGCCGATAAAGTAACAGATCTATTAATATATGGAAAAAAGTAAGGGGCAGTCAGTCTATAGGGACAAAAAGCATCATGGCCATTGTTTCCAAAAAGTAGTAAATCGATAAGGTATTTACCTGCAATAGGAGATATGTCAGAGGTGCCTGCAGAAACCAGGAACCAGCAGCATACTAGGTGCTGGTGGTTCGCACTATATATAGTGGATTTTGCAAGTAAGAAAAGCTGTGAGTAGGCGCCAAAGGCAGCCCTCACAGCTGATTATATTAGGCCGAAGCAACGGACCGATGCGCCATTGGCTGCAGACGGTTCGTCTGAGAAGATCTCTGACGACGCGGAGCTGGGCGAGGCCACGCCCAGTAGGGGCGGGACCGCATCCAGCGTTGTGACGTCACCGGTGCGCGTGATGGGCCCATCCCATCCGCGCTCCATGCTGGAACGCAAATAGGAAGTGGGCGACGTAATGAATCGGGCCCAGGGGCGGATGTCTACGCATGCGCCGGGTGGTAAAGGGTCTAAACCATAAAAATTCTTACCCCAGCACTTGCAGTTTACAAATTTTAATGATGCTGACTCCCTGAACTTCCGACCTTTACAGGAAAGAGTTGGAGAGTAAAATCCAAAACATACAAAATTTCCAATCAGCGCAAGTCCCACAGTCACTTCTTAAATGGATACCAATCTGTGTTTAAAAGTTCTCTTGATTTAGGTGTTGCAGCTCCCTTCTATATCCACTGGGTGGTGGACTGAAATCTGTAACACATATAAGGAAAAAGAGAGGGCACAGCTGCCCTAGTGTGATAACGTTTATTCAGTTAAAATCTTGATTAAAAACAAAAAGTTACACTCACAAGCGGAGGCTTGATAATCGCAATTTGCACCAACATGTGTGCCTCTTCTCCCGGCCAGTAGAAAAAACTGAGCTCCAAGACTCAACGAGCGGGGATTAATGTTGGTAAAATCCTAGCTGCAGCGTCCCTCTGGATAGTACGAGGAGCCATGCATGCGCATGGGCTTGCGGGCGCTGTTTGATGTCAATCTCGGCTGCGATAGGAGGTGATGACAAGTGGAACGTCTCCCCAGGCGGTTGCTATGACAACATGTTTTGGAGGCGTGGCCTCCTTCAGGTCACACCCTTCTTCTCATTCACCAAGTTATATATAGAACCCAAAACCCCTCCTTGGGAAAAAAAATTAAAGGAACCAGGTCGGGAGTATGGAGTTCACATGACATTGATATTAAAAAGTACGGGTAATCAGAAAGCCACCCTAAAATACATTATTCATTAGGAATTAATTGAATTAATTGAATTTAAATTAGAGATTATGACCATAACTGCAGTTTTAAACTCATCTCCAATAAACGGAGTAGGTTCACTAGGGATATAGCAGATTATGAAAAGGGCACCATCTTTCAGTGGAGTAAGAACAGGGTTAAGGCCCAACATCAATGTTTTCCATTCAGGCCCTCTGCCACTGCCCAACCTCCACCTTTGTGTGGTGGGGATAACTTATCACGTAAAGGTTCCCATAAGGGAGGAGCTACAAATAGGGACCCCATTAAACCCCACCACAAGACCCTTATTCATTCTACCCAGAGATGGGGACACGAGGAGATCAAGGGATGGGGTCCCAAGAAATCATTCAAAAAGACCCACATATCTGGCAGAGGAGTTCTCCCCAATTGTCTACAGTCTATCCCCCTAGGGAATAGTACATGTTCTGATTCCATCCCATTAGCCTTACCCTATAGGTTTAAGGATAAAGGACCTAGGACCCAATATAAAGACAAAAGAGGTAAACATACATCCAAAGGTAAAAATAAATATAGTAGTATTGATCAAATCAATACTCAGAAAGAGACCCAGGAGACTCATGTGAGATCACAACAGGGTGAGGCAGAAGTATTACAATCACAATTGGGGCCCGTAGGTCCTTCTAGTTCCTTACCCCTAGGGGAAGTAGAGGGTGCGTATGTAACAAACGTCCCCACTTCCAACTCGTTTGATGTTTTGAGGTATACCAATGATATGGTGGCTATTACAGGCACCACATCCAGTCTGCCTGTAGATGACACCACTAGTAGTAGGCCTCTAGTTAACCCCTGAGAGTTACTGATGGTCCTGTACCTTAAGGCAGAGCCCAGAGTGCAGGGAGCGGCCCCTCGTAAACCCCTGGTTCGGGAACCCCTGGTAGGTATGACAGGGGCTCGGGAGCACAGAGGAGCACAAGTGCCTGGCTGGTAAGCTGAGTAGAGGGCTGGAGGTCTGTGCTGAGCAGGAACCCGGAGCAGCTCTGTAGTCCGGAAGCAGGAAGCAACAGGTGATGTGCAGACACAAGGAGGTGTCCTGTAGTCCAGCAGCAGGAAGCAAACAGGTAATGTGCAGCAGACACAAGGAGGTGTCCTGTAGTCCAGCAGCAGGAAGCAAACAGGTATTGTGCAGCAGACACAAGGAGGTGTCCTGTAGTCCAGCAGCAGGAAGCAAACAGGTAATGTGCAGCAGACACAAGGAGGTGTCCTGTAGTCCAGCAGCAGGAAGCAAACAGGTAATGTGCAGCAGACACAAGGAGGTGTCCTGTAGTCCAGCAGCAGGAAGCAAACAGGTAATGTGCAGCAGACACAAGGAGGTGTCCTGTAGTCCAGCAGCAGGAAGCAAACAGGTAATGTGCAGCAGACACAAGGAGGTGTCCTGTAGTCCAGCAGCAGGAAGCAAACAGGTAATGTGCAGCAGACACAAGGAGGTGTCCTGTAGTCCAGCAGCAGGAAGCAAACAGGTATTGTGCAGCAAACACAGAAGGGCAGATCAAACACAGGGGGGATATCCAAGAGAGTAATCAAGACCAGAGCCAGGATCGGGGCAGGCAGAGATCAGAAGAGTCAGAGGCAAGCCAAGTTCAGCACGGATCAGATAGGTCAGGTTCTACAGGTCACAGGTACAACACAGGAAACGCTGTTGATCGGGCAGCAAGGCAGGAATGACTGGGGCAGGTTTATATAGCGCCTTTGGCGCCAAACAGTGTCAGGGCGGCCGCGCGCGCGTGCTCGTGCGTGTTCCCGTGCGCACTCGTGCGCGCTCCCCCGCGTCCGTGCGCGCTGTTAGCCGCGCTGTTGCGTCTGTGTGGGCGCAGAGGGTCCTTTCTGAACCGGGGGTTTCTCCTGTTCCTGGAGATGTTGGGAGGTCTGCTGGAGAGGCTTTCCTGACATTGCCCCCCTCCAATGGGCAGCCTCCGGATTCCCAACTGGGCCCACTTACTTGGGTTGGCCCTCTTGAAGGCCGAGATCAACCTCTGGGCATGGATGTTGGCCTCTGGCTCCCAAGAATTCTCCTCTGGCCCATAGCCCTTCCACTTTACGAGGTACTGAACCTGGCCACGTCTCCTCCTGCAGTCCACAATAGTCTCCACTTCAAATTCTTCTTCGCCATTGATCAGCACAGGTTCAGGAGGGCCCGTATTCCGGTTGGCAAAGGGGTCTGAAGTTGAAGGCTTTAGGAGGGCTACGTGGAAAACTGGGTGGATTCTGAATGAATCAGGCAACTTTAGCTCATAGGCCACATTGTTAATCTTCCTGGTTACGGGAAAAGGACCCACAAACTTCGGCCCCAATTTCCTAGACGGGCATGCCAGTTTCAGGTTCTGAGTAGATAGCCAGACCAAGTCTCCTGGCTTTAGGTTGAGGTCCCCTCTCCTCCTCTTGTCAAATATCGCTTTATTACGTTCCTGAGTCTTCTGCATTGTTTCCTGGAGCAGTTTGTTGTTGGTGCTGAAAAAATTTAGGGTTTCCTGAGCTGCTGGTACAGAGCATTCTGGGATCCTATTGGACAGGAACAAGGGATGAAAGCCGTAATTTGAAAAAAATGGAGACTGGTCGGTTGCAGAATGCACAGAGTTATTGTAGGCGAATTCAGCCAGAGGCAGGAGGGGGACCCAGTTGTCTTGGGAAAAACATGAATAGCATCGCAGGTATTGTTCCAGGGTCTGGTTGGTCCGTTCGGTCTGGCCGTTGGTCTGGGGATGGTAGGCGGAAGAAAACAGAAGATCAATCTTTAGGGCCGCACATAGTGCCCTCCAGAACCTGGACGTAAATTGTACCCCTCGGTCGGATACGATGTTGGCAGGAATTCCGTGGAGCCTCACGACCTCTTTGATGAAGACCCTTGCGGTCTCAGGAGCCGAAGGGGTGCCCTTCATTGGGAGAAAGTGGGCCATCTTGGAGAACCTGTCTACTACCACGAAAATGGTTGTACAGTCTTCCGACGGGGGAAGTTCGACAATGAAGTCCATGGAGATCATCCTCCATGGCTTCTCCGGAACCGGAAGGGGGTTCAGTAAGCCCCAGGCCCTCGTCTTGCTGCCCTTGTTTTGGTTGCATGTGGTACAAGATTCTACATACGCCCTGCAGTCCTTCAGGAGGTTGGGCCACCAGAAGGTGCGTAGGATAAGGTCGGAGGTCTTGCGTGCTCCAAAGTGGCCAGCCAATTTGTGGTCGTGGCAGGACTTCAGGACGGCCACCCGTACTTGTTGGGGTACAAAGATTCTTTCCTTGTGCCAAAGCAAACCATCCCTAGACGCTGAAAGGCGCTGTCCGACCGGTGAGGGGTCACTGCAGAGGCTTGCTTGATCTGAGACAGAAGATCCTCATGTAGCAGAAGGAAGTTACCTGGGGTGAGTATGGTGTCTGGAGGTGGCGGAACTGCGGGCTCGCTGAACATTTGGGAGAGTGCATCAGGCTTAGTATTCTTGGAGCCCGGCCTGTAGGTAATATGAAAGGAAAATCGTGTGAAGAATAGTGCCCATCTAGCCTGGCGTGGTCTCAATCTCTTGGCTACCTTTAAATATTCCAAATTCTTATGGTCAGTGTAGACCAGGATAGGATGGGCAGCTCCTTCCAAGAGGTAACGCCACTCCTCGAGTGCGGCCTTAATGGCCAATAGCTCTCTATCCCCGACATCGTAGTTCCTCTCTGCTTCGGTCAGTTTGCGAGAAAAGAAGGCCACCGGGTGGAGGAGTGCCTTGGGGCCTTGTCTCTGAGAGAGAACTGCCCCTATCGCCACTTCGGAGGCGTCAACCTCCAGGATGTAAGGAAGCGCCGGGTCTGGGTGCTTTAGAACTGAAGCTGACACAAACTGATCCTTTAGCGCCGAGAAGGCCGCCTGAGCCTCTGCAGACCACTGGAACTTGGTGCCTTGCTTGGTCAATCTCGTGATGGGGGCAATGATGTTAGAAAACCCCTTGATAAACTTGCGATAGAAGTTTGCGAATCCTATGAATCGCTGAATTCCCTTCTTGTCCGTAGGGGCAGGCCAATCCAAGATGGCAGACACTTTTTGTGGATCCATCTTAATTCCGTCTACGGAGATGACCAAGCCTAGGAACTGGATACTCTGGCGTTCGAACTCGCACTTTTCAGGTTTAGCATATAGACCATGCAGGCGGAGACGGGTTAAGACCTTCTTGACGTGTTCCCTGTGAGCAGGCAGAGAGGGGGAGAAAATCAAAATGTCATCCAGGTAGACTATAACAAACAGGTCAAGATAATCTCTAAAAATGTCATTTACGAAATACTGAAAAGTCGCCGGGGCGTTGCACAGCCCAAACGGCATCACAAGGTACTCATAATGTCCGAAGCGGGTACGAAAGGCAGTCTTCCATTCGTCCCTGCTTCGGATGCGGACCAGATTATACGCCCCACGGGGGTCCAGCTTGGTGAACACCACAGCAGTTCCAAGTCTCTGGAACAGCTCCGGTACCAGGGGCAACGGGTACCGGTTTTTGATTGTGATCTTATTTAAGTCCCGATAGTCTACGCAGGGGCGTAGAGAATGGTCCTTCTTTTCCACTAAGAAAATCCCCGCTCCAGCTGGGGACGTGGAAGGACGTATAAACCCTTTCCTCAGGTTGTCATCAATGTATGACTTGAGAGTCTCTAGCTCCAATCCTGTTAAAGGGAATATTCTCCCAAAAGGGATCTCGGCTCCTGGTAAAAGTTCAACTGGGCAATCATAGGGCCTATGTGGGGGAAGTGTCTCTGCCCCTTTTTGGCTGAAGACATCCAGGAAGCTGTGGTAAACTTCTGGGACAGCCCTACGGGCCTCAACGTCGACCTCCAGACAGAACAGAGAAGGTGGAACGTTGGTGGTCCCTTGTAGGCAGTGCTGAAGACAGTAGGGTGAGAGGAAGCGGATATCCCCTGTGGGCCAGTCAATTTGGGGATTATGGGCTTTGAGCCAGGGTATGCCCAAAATCACAGGAAAGAGAGGGGACTCAATGATGTCCAGGCAGAGCAGCTCACTGTGGGTACCCAAGATGGTGGCGTGTAAGGGAACCGTCTCCTGGGTCACAGGCCCCGACTTGATAGCCGACCCGTCAGCTAGATGAACCGACAGTCCCCTGGCTCTGGGACGTAGAGGGACCTGGAACTTGCGAGCAAATGTCTGGTCCATGAATCCGCTACAGGCTCCAGAGTCAATTATGGCGGGGACCAGGGTATTCCCTCCTGGGAGCTGTAGGGAAAGGGAGACAGTCAGGTGAGAGGCATTACTAAGTACTGCAGGTAGAACAGTGGAAGATAGAACGGAGTGCTTACAGAACTTCGCAGGGCAGGATCTCACAAAATGTCCGGGTTCTCCGCAGTAAAGGCACAGGTTCTGGATCCGCCTGCGTTGTCGTTCTTCGGGAGTGAGTGATGGGCGGAGAACGCCTAGCTGCATGGGTTCCGAAGATGCCATCATGGAGCGGGCAGACGGGTTAGGTACCCTGGGTAACATCCATACAGTGCGAGAGGGGCCCGTCGTGCGTTCAGTCCTATGCTCCCTCAGACGCCTGTCTATCTGGGTGGACAAGTTAATCAAGTCCTCAAGAGTCTCTGGGATGCCCACTCTGGCCAGCTCGTCCTTTAAGGATTCGGAGAGGCCCAGGCGGAACTGGTGACGCAAGGCTGCGTCGTTCCAGTTCGTGTCAGCGCTCCAACGCCTGAACTCGGAGGCGTAATCCTCTGCCGCCCTACGGCCTTGTTGTAGGGATAGTAATGCTGCTTCTGCGGTTGCTGCCTGTTGAGGGTCTTCATAGAGGACGTTCATTACTTGGAAGAAGGCACTTAGGTTGGTGAGGCATTCATGCTTCTGTTCTACCAGACGGCGGGCCCAGGCCTGGGGCTCACCTTGCAGTAGTGAGACCACAAACCCCACCTTAGTGGATTCAAGAGAGAAAGTTCTGGGTTGGAGAGCAAAGAAAAGTTCACAGGCGTTGCGGAACGCCCTATATTTACTCCGGTCCCCGGAGAACCTTTCAGGAGTGGGGACCTTGGGCTCCGGCGGCAGCATGACCACTGATGGTGTGGAAGATGCACCAGGTGCTGAGGTACCTGAGGTGGCTAGGACCTGCACACGTTCCTCTAGGCGGGAGTATCCTTCCTGTAGGGCCTTGACGGCCTGTGTCAACCTGGCCAGGTGACGGCACAAGTCCTCCATGGCCGTGGCTCCCTGCGTGGGCTCAGTCATGGCTGCCCGATACTGTCACGTACCTTAAGGCAGAGCCCGGAGTGCAGGGAGCGGCCCCTCGTAAACCCCTGGTTCGGGAACCCCTGGTAAGTATGACAGGAGCTCGGGAGCACAGAGGAGCACAAGTGCCTGGCTGGTAAGCTGAGTAGAGGGCTGGAGGTCTGTGCTGAGCAGGAACCAGGAGCAGCTCTGTAGTCCGGGAGCAGGAAGCAACAGGTAATGTGCAGCAGACACAAGGAGGTGTCCTGTAGTCCAGCAGCAGGAAGCAAACAGGTAATGTGCAGCAGACACAAGGAGGTGTCCTGTAGTCCAGCAGCAGGAAGCAAACAGGTAATGTGCAGCAGACACAAGGAGGTGTCCTGTAGTCCAGCAGCAGGAAGCAAACAGGTAATGTGCAGCAGACACAAGGAGGTGTCCTGTAGTCCAGCAGCAGGAAGCAAACAGGTAATGTGCAGCAGACACAAGGAGGTGTCCTGTAGTCCAGCAGCAGGAAGCAAACAGGTATTGTGCAGCAGACACAGGTAATGTGCAGCAGACACAAGGAGGTGTCCTGTAGTCCAGCACACAGGTAATGTGCAGCAGACACAAGGAGGTGTCCTGTAGTCCAGCAGCAGGAAGCAAACAGGTATTGTGCAGCAGACACAGATGGGCAGATCAAACACAGGGGGAATATCCAAGAGAGTAGTCAAGTCCAGAGCCAGGATCGGGGCAGGCAGAGATCAGAAGAGTCAGAGGCAAGCCAAGTTCAGCACGGATCTGGTCGGTCAGGTTTTACAGGTCACAGGTACAATACAGGAAACGCTGTTGATCGGGCAGCAAGGCAGAAATGACTGGGGCAGGTTTAAATAGCGCTTTTGGCGCCAAACAATGTCAGGGCGGCCGCACGCGCGCTACCGCGCGCCGCGCGTGCACGTGCATGTTCCCGTGCGCGCTCGTGCCCGCTCCCGCGCGTCCGTGCGCGCTGTCAGCCGCGCTGTTGCGCCTGTGTGGGCGCAGGGGGTCCGTTCTGAACCGGGGGTTTCTCCTGTTCCTGGAGATGTTGGGAGGTCTGCTGGAGAGGCTTCCCTGACACAGAGGGGGAGTCAGAAGGGGAAGAAACAAGCTTGTCAAAAAGTGGAAATATAGAAGTGTAAATTCCGCCGTCAAAATCTTCAACTTACCATTGCACATTCTAAGGGAGAGCGAAGTTAGTCCAGAAGGGTCTTAATTTTGCCCCCAGCAGTAATGCTAACCTATTTGAACTATTTAGGGATTTACAAAAATCTAAAATTCAGATGTCGCTCCACCCCTAAATACTAATTAAGTGCCCAAATCTAGTATGAGCGATATAGACAAAGAGGCAATTAATATCTTTGAAGAATTAATGTTAGAGGGAGGGTTTTAAGGGGAGGTCCCTTTATTTATTCCTTTTAATAATCACATTTTAAATAATACCTTCCACCCTAAGTCTGCATTTTACCCACATCATATTAAAAATGAATACATTAAGATTTTTTATGCTTTGGCATATGCTGACTTTCACAAACTGTGTGAATCGCCACAAGGGAAGGTAAACATGCATAATCTTTCCGAAGCTGCACTGATTTCAAAAAGTAGTTTCTGTACTACTTTTCGCAATTTCAGGGTGCAATTTTCATTGATATCTGTGCAGAAACCCGCACAGATATCTGTGAAATTGCTGCCGAAATCGAGACTGACAAATCGGCTTCATTCCCACAGCTCAGTGTAAACCAGGGCTGAAGCTGAGAAAGAGACCCTGTTTGCCCTTAAAAATAATGATGAGTTAGTTATCCGCTTGGCTGTTCAAGACAAAGCTGAATTTCTGAGGGAGGCGCATAGACTCCTTTCAGATGACACCACCTATGAATTATTTTATGCAGATTCCCCTCCCTGCGTATAAACAAGAATTAATAGAATTGATAAATCAAGCTTTTTCCCAAGATATAATACAAAAATCAGAAAAACAATTCTTCTTAACCAACTATTTTAAGACACCGTACTTTTATCACATACCAAAAGTTCACAAAGACCATGTATGTCCACAAGGTAGACCTATAGTGGTCAGCATGGATGGAATTACCAGCTGAGTGTCTCAATATATAGACACTTTTCTTCAACCCCTGGTCACTTCTCTACCTGCATACATCAAGGACTCTGCTCATGTGCTGGACATGTTACAGCACTATTAGTGGGATCCAGGGTATTTGTGGGCTGTCGTTGGATGTAAGTTTGTTATACACTTCGATCCCACACAATGGCGGATTACGGCAGTTGAATATTTTCTCTCTGAGGCAGATCACATGCAATCTGAATTTATCTGCCAGTGCATGCGGTTTGCATTGGAGAGAAATAGCTTTTTAGTCCAGGGCCAGTTTTATAGACAGATATCAGGCACCACAATGGGTGCACACTTTGCACCATGCTATACCAATCTGTTTATGGGGTTCTGGGAGAGGTTTTATATCTGGTCCCAGAATCCCTTTGCTAGGCATCTGTTTTTTTACGGTACATTGACGATGTTCTCATTATCTGGGATGTCCCCTTGATGCTGTTGGTGAATGTGTCTCATATTGTAACTCCAACCAATTTGGTATCAAGTTCACTCATGTGGTGGACGCCAAATGCAACATCTGATAAGGAACACCATGGTACTCTGTTTATCACTAGGTATAATGACAACAAGGAAGAAGTTCAAAAACATTGGAACTTTGTCTATATGCAGTTTTACAACAAACAGGTGGAGGAAGACATTACAGTTGAGAACCCAATGTCTAAGATGAGAGGCCACAGCAACTAAGAAACCATACAAACACACTGCCATGTAGTAGTTTACATTCTTCTTATGCAATTATGTGGAACTGTTATGCACACTCAGGAGACAGCATGGCTTTTAGGTATGAGGTCAGGAAGTCGGAAGAACTATTAAACTTAGGGTGAACTCTGACCTTAATTCCTTGAGTCTAGAATGGTGCTCACACAGATTAAGGTGGCAAATATAAATATTTCCCAGCTACAGGTACACAGTTATGATCATTTGAGATTGAATTTTAGCATTCTTGCACAATCCAAATTGTAACTGGTTCTCTTTAAATAAATGTGCCAGCTTTGAATTTATAATCCCGAATAATGTGCTCGGTTTTGGGTTTTCTTGATTCTAATGGAGTATGTCTAATTCCTAAAATAAAGGTTTGATTTCAAAAATTCTAATCACAAATAGGGGGATGAAAGAGGTGATAAGGTGGGTAGTACGAAGATGGAAGCTGTGGTCTGCTCTATGCTATCTCACCATGATTCTCCCTTACACACTTACACACACATACTAGTGCCTCTGATCAGTCTTGAAGCACTCCCATCAAGCAGGTCCCAGCAAACTGCATCCATGCTTGTGGAATTACTGAGGATTTATCCAACAAGGCATGCAAAGCTAGTCATTGTTCCTCACACAGCCAACATCTCCAAGGGTGCTAAAAACAGGCTGAGCTAGGATTCCCAGTCAGATGGCTCCACCCACCGATGTAAATTCACCAATACCCCTGCTAGCAAACCCTTTAGTTGGTTGCCTTAATACAATGCTTTTATTCGTTTTCCAAGAGGTGCATTTGAATATACAACAAAGCTGCATAGATACTCATTTTATCAATTCCAACAAAGCCAACACAGACCTCAATTAAAAAGCAAACAATCAATTTCATGAAAATTCCATGATCAAAAAGATAAAGGATACCCAACATAATGCTTTATTTGTCTCCTAAATGTACCTATAGAAAAATGACCAAACTTATAAAAAGAAAAACCTTTCCAATGAGACTGAAAGTTACCACTGAACCCGTGTCCTACTGCAATGGTGCTTGTAGAGTACTCTATAACACATGAAGCCCAATACCAGGAGCCTGCTCCCCCTTTTGCGAGACTAAAAAGTGTGAGCTTTGACAGGTATGCGAGAAAAGAGGTGTTTCTGGGTGCTAAAACAGCCCTTATCAAGTTGGAAGAGTAGGCTGCTCATTCACCAGTGTTGAGATATCATAACCATAAGGCCTCATGCACACTGGACGTTTTTGGACTTTTATTATGCTGCTGTTTTTGGCTTTAGACGTTTTTTTCTACAGTCAATAAAATCTCCAGCATATTACCCTATGTGTCCATCCACACATAGGCTGTTATCAACTGTTTTTGGCTGGGGCGTTTTTTGGCTGGAAAAAAAACCCACCAAAACTAGTGGGTTCTGAGGGGCGTTTTCCAGGTGTAAAAACGCTCTAACGTCAAAAAATGCATAAAAACACAAATAAATGCTCAAAAACGCAGGTCACCAGTGTTCTTTAATGTTTTTGATCCCATTGAGAAAAGCTCAAGAATGCTAACGCAAAAAAAGTGCTAAAAAACGCTAGTGTAAAAATGCTGAAAAACTTTGAAAAACTCACTGCAAAGCTACTGGCATTTTTATAGCATTATTATAACATCCAGTGTGCATGAGGCCTAAGTGTGCACAGCCTATTGCCAAACAAGTCTTGCTTTTTGACTGCTGGTGACTGCTGGGTTGCATATTTCGGTTCTTTTTGGGGCTTTTCCTTGTAGCTTTTTAAAACCCTTTTGTGACACTTTAAACTGTTTTTTTTTTTTTCTTTGTTTCCTTCAGCCTACTAATTAAGGGGAGTGGTTAATTGGGCACAGGTTCCACACCTTGTGTAGAACTCATTGTGAGCCTGCTCATCTTGAGTCTGCTGGAACTCTGTCTAAGTGGAACTGGTCAAAGTGGTGAGTTAAAAACCAGAGTTAGTGGAACTGGTCAAAGCGGTGAGATTAAAACCAGAGTTAGTGGAACTGGCCAAAGTGGTGAGTTAAAAACCAGAGTTAGTGGAACTGGTCAAAGTGGTGAGTTAAAAACCAGAGTTAGTGGAACTGGTCAAAGTGGTGAGTTAAAAACCAGAGTTAGTGGAACTGGTCAAAGTGGTGAGTTAAAAACCAGAGTTTAAAACAGGAGGTTATAAGAGGGGTCATAGTTCCTGTGTAGTGTGCGTAGTGTGTGTGGATCGTTAGTACTTGTATTGTATTGTGTACTTGTGTAGTGTGAGTGCGAGTGGTCTGCGAGTGCACGTAGGTCTGCGAGTGCACGCAGGTCTGCGAGTGGTCTGTGAGTGCACACAGGTCTGCGAGTGGTCTGCGAGTGCACGTAAGGCTGCGAGTGGTCATGTATTGTTTTGTTGAGTACCTGTGTATTGTCTTGAGTATTAGTGTCAGGAAGCTAGTTGTTAGGTAATTTGGACAGGGTATAATCCCCAATCCTCATTAAATTTAATAGGTATGATGCCTGGCGGGTGTGGAAAGGCAACTTGTTGTACATCTTGTGGCATGTATGCGTTCCTTGACCATGCGATCGAGGGTGAATACTGCTGTGCAAAATGTAAGCGCATTGTTTCCCTGAAAGCCCAGGTTCTGAATCTGAGGAAGCAACTGTCAGCACTGAGAAGTCCCTCCATACTAAAGGAGAGCCAGGAACGTACACGGCAGGTGCCGGCAGGGGCCAGCACAGAGGCAGGTGGAGACAAAGAGGTGCAAGCACTAGCAAAGAGTAGATGGATGACAGTCAGGAAGGGTAGAGGGGGAAGTGCCAGGGAGGCTGATCCAGGGCTGGAGCATCCCAATATATACACTCCATTGAGTGACGTTGGTGAAACCAGTCAGGGACCAGCACTGCTGGAGCTGAGTGACTCTCCTAGCTGCCAGGGGAAGAACTCCTCCAGTGAGAGTGGGGGGGAAGCGAAGGGAAAGGAAAGACAGATTCTGGTGGTAGGGGACTCAATTCTTAGAAGGACAGAGAGGCCACTCTAACAAAGACCTGAAGCGCCGAACGTTATGTTGTCTACCGGGCACTCGGGTTCGGCAAATCACAGATCTGGTGGACAGATTGCTAAGAGGGGCTGGGGAAGAACTAGCTGTCATGGTGCACGTTGGCACCAATGACAAAGTCAGAGGCAGATGGAGTGTCCTAAAAAACTATTTTAGAGACTTAGGAGCTAAATTGAGGAAAAGGACCTCCAAGGTAGTATTCTCAGGAATACTACCAGTACATCGAGCCACACCAGAAAGGCAGAGGGAGATTAGGGAAGTAAACAAGTGGCTAAAGAGCTGGTGTAGTAAGGTGGGGTTTGGGTTCCTGGAGGACTGGGACGACTTCTCAGTCGATAACGGGTACTATAGAAGGAACAGACTGCACCTAAATGAGGAGGGTGCAGATCAGCTGGGGATAGAAGATGGCCAAAAAGTTAGAGGGGTTTTTAAACTAGGCGATGGGGGGGAGGGTCCAGAGGTAGAGATAGTCAGCGTGGACCATATTCCAGAGGGTAGTATTGGGGGTATTAGTGGTAGGTTGACCAAAGCACATAAACCCAAGGTAAGTATAGTAGCAAGTCCTAGTTGCAATGTCGAAACACCCAATAAGATGATAATGTGTGACCGGTCGAAACTACGTGGCATGTTGTGCTGTGCTAGATGCGGTAACACAGGTACATCTTTTGTGGCGATGTCCAAAACTTCAAAGATACTGGATGGAGGTGCTTGGTACCTTAAATAGGGTATTGGATATTAATATTCCGGTTGAACCGCTTATATGTATATTGGGTTACTGTGACACCTCTATCTACACCTCCCCTACTGGTAATACTATAAGGCGTGCACTTTTTGTTGCCCGTAGACAGATTGCTCTTAAGTAGACCTCTCCATATCCACCGACTGTGTCCGATTGGATTGTAGATCTCAATAGGATCATGCTCTTTGAAAAGCATACATATTCCCTAAGGAACTCCCTGAATAAGTTTGATGTTATCTAGTCTAGATGGCTTCAATCTATGACTTAGGTATCATGTCAACCAATGTGTACTGTGTACTTTGTAATGCTGGATATTGTTATTCATTTTTTTTTTTGTGTGTCATATATACTCCAAGTGAGGGGGGGGTGGGGGCGGTTGGCGGGGCTTGTTGAAGGGAAAGGCTTTGGGGTTTAATTTTTGTTTGTTCTTGTTTTTTTTCTCTGGGGGGGGGGGGGGGGGGGGTTGGTGGTTTGGTGTCATTTCTATTTTTGTGGTTTTGTCTGTATTGTGTCAATGTTGTTTTCGTATAAAATAATAAAAAGCATTTGATTAAAAAAAAAGAATGAATCAATGGTTTAACACATACTATAACCAATCCAATTCTAACCAGTACTATGAGATATAATAATATATATATATGTATCTCCCTTGTTTTAGAAGCAAAACAAATTCATACTGCAGTTAGAGTTCCCTTCACTTCAAAAAAGAACTAACAATGAATTGGATTAGTCAAACATATGCTTAACCAAAATTTCAATTACCTAAAAAGGTATACATTGGAAAGATTAATACTTTACCAGGTCTTTAAGAATTCTGTCAGTTTGAGAAGCAAAGTCCCAAATGAAAACTTCTTTCCACCTTAGAGATAAACCCGTCCAGCCATCCTCAGAGCTTCTTCAGATCTTCCCATAGCTCTCAGATCTCTCTCTGCTATGAGTAACACCTTTTTATCCCACCCCATAAGTGGGTGTGTGTCTAATACTATGTAATTGATGATGTCATATGACGATGGAGTTTCCACGTTACCACGACAACCATGTATGTGCGGCCATCTTAGATTCTTACTATTTTCCCCTCTAGGGGGCAGTGTTGTATCAGAAATTACTTCTAATGTTATTTTGATGACCTTCTGACCTAGGCTTAGCAAAACACCATAAACTGTCTAATGGTTGACAGTCAAGTGTCAATACCCCCAGACACCCTGGTGACTCTTAAAATATATGTGTATGAGAAAATGTACCCCACACAATTACCTGTGGTTGTAAATACCATGAAAGTGAAGACATTATTCTAACAATAGCTTAACAGTTATTCATGAACATTCCCATTAAATAGGATACCATATTTGCAACCTTATAATAATAATGTATATGTATTAAATGGATTTATATATGAATAACCAATACAGACATATTATCATGGGCGTCCACAGATAGGGGTAAGGGGGGTCAAGTGCCCCCCCTGGAATCAGGGATCAGATCGGCACATTCAGCACAGTGGCGTCGCTACGGGGGTGCGGGCAGCCAGCAGGGTGACACCATCAAGGTGCTGTGAAGCCCCCCATCAGTGTAGTGTGACTGCAGGCTCTTTTCCCTGATCAGTCCAGGAGAGAACTCGGCGGCTCTGTGTGAGGAGAAAGGCGAGCTGAGGGCTGTCAGAGGTTTCCCTCGCTCACCCCCCTCTCCTGTCAGGGAGAAGAGAAGGCGGCTCTCATCAGGTTCCCCGCCCAGTTTTTTGCCCGCTCCGTTCCTTCCCCATTGGCCATAACTGAGGGCCAATCAAAAGAGACTAGGAGAGGAGAGCATCATGGGACATGTAGTCCTGAAGATTGGTGGCCCCATTTTCCACAGGGAGGAGGCTACAGCTCAATCAAGAGAGAGATTGAGAGACTGCAGCCTGGAAAAAAAGCTGAGGGAGTGAGTGCTACAGGATAAAGAAAGAGGCGTGTGCTGGACGGAAGCCAGAGAGAGAGCCACGCTACCCAGCGCCACCAGAGAGGGCCACGCAACCCAGTGCCACCAGAGAGTTCCACGCTACCCAGCTCCACCAGAGAGAGAGCCACGCTACCCAGCTCCACCAGAGAGAGAGCCATGCTACACAGCACCAGAGAGAGAGCCCCGCTATCCAGGGCCACCTGAGAGAGCCATGCTGCCCAGCGCCACCAGAGAGAGAAAGACTGAGACACTGCCAGGGTACAGACATGCTACACTACTGACCAGAATCGCCCCCGGAGAGCCCAGAGTGAGCGATCGTCCAGCCGGAGGGATCACTGCTGTAGTTTCGCTGGGTCTGGTAAGAGGGCCTGTCGGCCATTATCCATTACTTATCCTCGGGACTGTACTACGCCTGCTGTCTCTGACCATGACAATGTGATAATGACATTGTCGAAAAGGCGCAGCTCATGGGTGACCCTAAAATGATGCCCCCCCCCCCCCCTGAAAAAAGTTCTACGGATGCCCATGCATATTATAACCATATTATGAAAAAATTCAAAATGAAAATTATTTAAAATACATACAATACGATAAGAATTGTGAATAAGCCCTCTGGCTTCGTTCATGCAAAGATGATTCCAGTGCTCATGTGAACACAAGAGCCTCTAAACATTTTCTTATCTTGTTTATATTACTAACTGTCTAACTCTTTGAATTATAACCTGGGAGATGGCACAACCAGACTTACAGACCCTTTGTAAGACATAAAACAACTTTTGCAACAATGCCTATTCATTGTCTATGAACTCTGATTTAACTTTAGAGGGAAAATGGCTGCCCTCTCATGTCCATTGGAAAAAAATACATGCGACTTTATATGTACAGTGGTGTGAAAAAGTGTTTGCCCCCTTCCTCATTTCCTGTTCCTTTGCATGTTTGTCACACTTAAGTGTTTCGGAACATCAAACCAATTTGAACAATAGTCAAGGACAACACAAGTAAACACAAAATGCAATTTGTAAATGAAGGTGTTTATTATTAAAGGTGAAAAAAAATCCAAACCATCATGGCCCTGTGTGAAAAAGTGATTGCCCCCTAAACCTAATAACTGGTTGGGCCACCCTTAGCAGCAACAACTGCAACCAAGCGTTTGCGATAACGTGCAATGAGGCTTTTACAGCGTCCTGGAGGAATTTTGGCCCACTCATCTTTGCAGAATTGTCCTAATTCAGTTACATTAGAGGGTTTTCGAGCATGAACGGCCTTTTTAAGGTCATACCACAACATCTCAATAGGATTCAGGTCAGGACTTTGGCTAGGCCACTCCAAAGTCTTCATTTTGTTTTTCTTCAGCCATTCGGTGGTGGACTTGCTGGTGTGTTTAGGATCATTGTCCTGCTGCAGAACCCAAGTTCGTTTCAGCTTGAGTACACGAACAGATGGTCGGACATTCTCCTTCAGGATCTCTTGGTAGACAGCAGAATTCATAGTTCCTTTTATCACGGCAAGTCTTCCAGGTCCTGAAGCAGCAAAACAGCCCCAGACCATCACACTACCACCACCATATTTTACTGTTGGTATAATGTTCTTTTTCTGAAATGCAGTGTTCCTTCTACGCCAGATATACT
Organism: Lithobates sylvaticus; assembly: GCA_028564925.1. Taxonomy (NCBI): domain Eukaryota; kingdom Metazoa; phylum Chordata; class Amphibia; order Anura; family Ranidae; genus Lithobates; species Lithobates sylvaticus. The sequence goes on from CM053036.1 coordinate 175,184,447, forward strand.
TGGACACACACCTTCCAAAGAGTTCCACTTTTGTCTCATCGGTCCACAGAATGTTGTCCCAAAAGTCTTGGGGATCATCAAGATGTGTTGTGGAGAAATTGAGACAAGCTTTGATGTTCTTTTTGCTCAGCAGTGGTTTTCTCCTTGGAACTCTGCCATGAAGGCCATTTTTGCCCAGTCTTTTCCTGATGGTGGAGGCATGAACGCTGACCTTAACTGAGGCAAGTGAGGCCTGCAGTTCCTTGGACGTTGTTGTGGGGTCTTTTGTGACCTCTTGGATGAGTCGTCGCTGCGCTCTTGGGGTAATTTTGGGCGGCCGGCCCCTCCTGGGAAGGTTCACCACTGTTCCATGTCTTCGCCATTTGTGGATAATGGCTCTCACTGTGGTTCGCTGGATTCCCAAAGCTTTGGAAATGGCTTTATAACCCTTTCCAGACTGATAGATCTCAATTACTTTCTTTCTCAATTGTTCCTGAATTTCTTTGGGTCTCGGCATGATGTGTAGCTTTTAAGGATCTTCTGGTGGACCTTACTGTGTCAAGCAGCTCCTATTTAAGTGATGCCTTGATTGTGAACAGGTGTGGCAATAATCAGGCCTGGGTGTGGCTAGAGAAATTGAACTCAGGTGTGGACAACCACAGTTATAGTATGTTTTAACAAGGGGGGCAATCACTTTTTCACACAGGGCCATGATGGTTTGGATTTTTTTTCACCTTTAATAATAAACACCTTCATTTACAAATTGCATTTTGTGTTTACGTGTGTTGTCCTTGACTATTGTTTAAATTGGTTTGATGTTCCGAAACACTTAAGTGTGACAAACATGCAAAGGAACAGGAAATGAGGAAGGGGGCAAACACTTTTTCACACCACTGTATATGTATATAATTCTTAACCTCAAATGTTCTGACAATGTGGCCATTCACTAAAATTACAAGAGAAGTGGTTTAACCTTAAACTGCATAGAGGGTTCTTTACTGTAAGAGCAGTAAGGATGTGGAATGCTCCTCCACAGGCAGTGTTTCAGCGGGGAGCATCGATAATTTCAAAAAACTATTAGATAGGCACCTGAACGACCACAACATTCAGGGGTTTTGAGCCAACGATCAAAATGTTCCTATCATGAAGGGAGGTTGAAGCTCCCCTAACCGCAGCAGCTCCTAAACTCTGCTAAAAGCCTATGTGTACATTGACCAGTGGCATCTGGTGCTCACACGTATTGATCACACAATACTGATCACACCTCTCTTTCCACCATGTAATCTAATAATCTGTTTGATTGAAATATGATCATATTTATGATCATAGTGATCAGTTATGATCGGTGAGTTGAAATCAATTAGAAGGGAAGTTATGGCTATTCGATTGTTTGTGGGTTCAGTTGTTTTGATCAAATCGGACATTGATTGGATAATGAAAATTTAAGTGTGTGTGGCCACCATAATATGAAACGCTAAAAAACAAATAGGAAGGTGAGTACTGTATGTTATGACATTTTTTTCAATGGATGCTCAGCACTGGTCACCTGACTTTTGCCACACTCTGTATATATGTACTGTACATTTCAATGTAACATGACCAATAGTTGAGTGGAGTGCTTTACACACACAATATTATGAGGATCACACCAGAATTTCACAAAAGTGTTCCTGGAATTGAGTATGCTGCCACATCTTTTCTACATAGCTCCATGGCATAAAACTTTACTGGATCCAGGGCAAGGGGGGAATAGTGCAGACCTCTAGTGTAGCAAAAACTCTTTGGTTTTATTGAAAACAATATAAACATACTCACAAAAGTAATGACAAAAGCATGTGTAGTCAAAGGGGAGCGAGCCCAGTACATTACACAACAGTCCTGTGAAGGAAGGATGGATAAGCAGTCATAGTGTCCAGACTGCTGTGTAGCCAGCTGACAGATAAGGAGCTGCACAGGCTGCCTGGCATCTCTGATCCCGCTTGGCTTCCTCCCTCTCAATGACAGCACTCAGTGGATGATGGTCCCCTCAAATGTGTGGGGTTGCAGGGTGCGTTTCAAGGACTTCTCCTCTTTTAAGTGAGGAATAGGGATGGGCCCGGTGTTCGATTTGAACCCATGTTCGAATCGAACATCGACCGTTCGTCCGCTCGTCGAGTCCAGAACTATGTGGGGCGTTCGCATCAAATTCGTGTGATGCGAGCGGTCCACAATGCACTGCGCCAGTCGCAGTGCATTGCTGGCTGATGATTGGCCAAGCATGCACTGTGACCTATTGGCCAATCATAGAGCCAGCGGCGAGGAGAGCAATAATTGGCCACAGGCAGGATGCCTGTGGCCAATTATAGCTCAGGGGGTTTAGTACACTCCCCACACTATATAAGGCCGCCACGCCGGCGGCCTCGTGTAGTGTGTTCCGGCGTTAGGAACAGTGATAGTGTACTGTACATGTACACAGTGTATTTGAATCATTACTTTGTGGGGAAATTCTAGGGAAACAGGAAAAATAGGCAGGGATAGTGTATTCTTCTCAGCCTTTGCTTGTGGGGAAAGTGTAGGGATAGAGGAAAAATAGGCAGGGATAGTGTGTTCTTCTCAGTGGTGTTCTCTACCAATCCAGCCATCTGCAGAAGTTAGTGTGTGTGTGTGCTGTGTTAGTATAGCACAGCAGTAGCACACTAAACCACCTTACCCTGTATGTGCCCTGTTCTCTACCAATCTAGCCATCTGCAGGAGTTAGTGTGTCTGTGTGCTGTGTGAGTATAGCACAGCACACTAAACCACCTTACCCTGTATCTGCCCTTCTGCCCACACAGTGCACAGACAGCAAAACAAATGTTACAGGGGTGATAACCCTTCCCTATGTTCTCCAAAAAGCTTAAAAATAGTTTTTTTTGGATGGAGCTACACTTAAAAATGTACCTGTTCAAAATTACAAACAGATTCTACTTAAGAACAAACCTACAGTCCCTGTCTTGTTTGCACCGCCTGTATACTGCGGTTCAGAGTATATAGGGTTGTAGGTATAGGGTTTTATTTTGGGTGCGGGGTTCCCCTTAATATCCATACAAGACCTAAAAGTCTGGGCTGGGGTGGGGGGTGATGGGGTAGCCATGCCATTTTTCTCAAATATTTTCATCCATATTGCCAGGACAAGACATGACATTAAAGCCGCAAGCAGTTTTAAATGGCTTCTTTTTTTCCTTTACAAATGTCATTTTGTGCAGGGACAGTTCTAAACACGGGAAACACATGCCACTTCACAGGCATACTTTCGACACCCCCCAGGTACCATATTTAAAGGAATATTTCACTTTTTTTTTTCACCTTATGCATCATTAAAATAACTACTCCCGAAAAAAACGTCCGTTTTTAAAACTTCTTTTTGCATGGATACATGTCCCCTGGGGCAGAACCCGGGTCCCCAAACCTGTTTTATGACAATAACATGCATATTGGCCGTTATAATTAGCACTTTAGATTTCGAACGTTCGCGTCCATTGTAACTAATAGGGTTCTAACATTCGCGCAAACTTTCGGTCCGTTCGCAGGTTCTGGTGCGAACCGAACCCGGGGGTGTTCGGCTCATCCCTAGTGAGGAACTGAGGAAGCCAAGCAGGAGCAGAGACGCCAAGCAGCCTGTACAGCTTTTCACCTGTCAGCTGGCTACACAGCAGTTTGGACTGGACTGTGGCTGCTCATCCATCCACCCTTCATAGGGGAGTTTGTGTGATATAGTGGACTTGCTCCCCTTTGACTGATGTGCTTTTATCATTACTTTTATGAGTATTTTTATATTGTTTTCAATAAAACCCAAGGCGTTTTTTACTACACTAGAGGACTGCGCTGTCTTCCACTTGCCCTGGTTTCTGTTTCTATAGGTGAAGTTCCCTCTCTCTGATGTCAGCGGCATTCCTTTTAGTGATTAGTTTTTCTCTGTTTAGTACTTGGGCTACCCACTCAGTATTTGATTTTGTTTTTTACTGTGTAGCGCTACCCCCCCCCCCCCCCCAAGGAGCCGCTTAAGTATATTTGGTTCCGTACTCTGTCCCAACCCCAAGAACAGTCTTAACCCCTCTGGCACACCTAATATCACAGCAGTAGATAGAACACAAACTGTGGTAGATCATTAAGTATGTTTACTGATATGATAAAGGCCCCTAAGGGTGAACAACATAAACTTACACGTTAGAATAATATTTCAGATTTAATGTCCCCAATAGTAAAATGGCAACCCCCCTGGAAGAATATCAAATGATCAAATATACCAAATACCTGAACATAAACAGCTCTTATACACACATATGCATATACATTGCCTATGTGAACAGGCAGCAGAAGTGCAGAAGAATGGCTTTCAGTGATGTCTTGCCATTCCCTTCTGTTCCTCAACACACAGGCGCAAACATTAAATGAAAAAAAGTCTTCAGCTAGCTTTGTGGAAATTCCAAGTGAAGAATTCCTGAATGGCAGAGCAAAGCAACTTGGCTATCCCTATCTGGGAAAACTCTTTTGTAAAATCTGTGATTCTCCCTGTGTTGCTATATTTTTCTGTAACCTTTCCGCCAAACAAGAGGTGGGTACAGAAAATTGCGAGAATGCTTTTTGTGTTCTTTTTTGGGGGGATCAAAAATGAAGAAGGCTTCAAGGGAGGTGGTGATGAAAAGTGTACAAAGGAAAAGCAAAGGAAAGCAACGTAAAATGTTTATTTTTTTCTGCAGTGGTGAGGGAGGTGGTGTGGGAGACACAGTGTGCTTTTGTGAAGAAAAAAATGGTGCTCTCTGAAAAGGATTGTGTAGATTGGGTGATGTGAGGTTGTTCTACGTTTTGGCTGTAGAAAGGAGGAGTATGGGGGTGAAGTAGGCAGATGTTTTTTGGAATTTTGGGAGGTGGCAGGAGGGAGAGGGGTAAAAATAAAAATGTGATGTATATATGAATTTTTTGTAAGTATACGCTAAAATGATGCAAGGAACACGGCTAATACAGTGTGAAGTTATACTTGAGTTTGTGATTCAGTCTGAGTAGCGTTTAAAAAAAAAAATCTGTTCTTATCAGTTACCAAGAGGTCGCGCTGTGCTACTGTCCCTGATTCACGGTGGTGGGTTAGGGGTGTCGGTGGCTATGCAAATCCACTTGGTGTAATGGTAATCTGGACGGTTAGTATCAGGGAGATTCCAAACCGGACCACTTGATGAACTGAGGGCCGTTAGTAGGTCTCCTTTACATAAAGCCAGAAGGGTTACCTCCTGATGGAGATGGAGAGGCACTGGGTCTGGCCGAAGGGTCGGGTATTCTCTGCCTTCTGGCTAAGATCATGTGTGGTTCCTGTCCTCGTCAGTCTTTTGGGAAGGAACACTGACCCCCTTTTTCATAGAGGGGGTGTCGGCTAGTACTTCCTAAATGTAATTAGGTGGGAATGGTGGGGGCGAGGGGGCAGTCTTTTCTTCCTGGGTTGAATGTGGCTTTGGCTTGTCCCCAGTTGTAGGTAAGGCTCTTCCTAAGCTCTCTCTAAATTCTGCTGCCTTTATGGTGGGGATGGGGCTGCACTGGTCTAGATGTGCCCCTGGAGTGGCAGTCCTGGGGTGTTGTGATGCAGGTCACTTTGAGTTCTGGCACCAAGATCACTGCACTTCACATACTTTTTTCAGCACCTGCCTCTAGGGCCAAGCCTTTTGGCTAGGACCAGAGGATTTTTTTATTCCTGGCCGAAGGGCCGGCCATTGTTTCACACAATGGCACTTTTTCACTTTCCTTCTCCACTTTCCTTCCCCACTTTATTTATTTATTTTGTGTGTTTGTCGTATCACGTTCTCCTTTTTTGTTGTTGTACACATTTGCACGTTAGACTGGTAGAGTGTAGGTCCTCGAGCCTGCCCTGAACGTCTTGGGGGGGTGAACATGGCTTGTTCGTCCTCTCTCATGGGGTCTTCCTTCAGGGGACCCCCACCTAGTACTTGGGTGGGTCTGTCTCGGCAGACTCACCCTAAGAATGGGGTCTGTCTGGTTTCGGGCAGAGGGACCTATGGTAAGTACCTCAGTCCCCCTCCAGAGGCAGGGGGATCAAGGTCAAGGTCCTTCTCCTTTGGAGGACTTTGTGTACACCCTGTGCATGTTTTGTGTCTCACATTTAATTTATGTGTGCACTTTTTTTTGTCACTGGGTGGAGTTTTTGGAGTGTGTTCACACACCACGGGCTTTAAAAAAAATAAAAAAATGTGTGGCCATTTAAGGCTGGACCTTATTTATTTCTTCTCCACTGTCTGTCCCTTTCACTTTTGTGTGTGTTTTTTTTCTCACTAGGATGTAGGGTGTGAATCCTTGGGCTTACCCTGATGTCTAGGGGGAGGATGTGTGGCCTTCTGGTTCATTCCTCCCCTGCCTTTTGGGGGGATGGGGTCTCTTTTTGGGAGAGCCCCTCGACCCAGTATTAGATGGTTGGCTTTAGCTGACCTAGAAGAACAGGGTATGCCAGGCCTTCTGGCTAGGCACACCATTGGTACTCTATGTCCCTCTCAGGAGCCTTGCGCCCCTGGGATCTTCCCTCTTCGGGGGTGGATTAAAGCACACCCTTAGGTGCATTGTTTTGTGTGTGTTCACATGCACTTTTTTTTCACATAACGTTTTTTTCATTTCAGGATTTGCACCACCACGGATTAAAAATAATAATAATGTGTGGCCATTAGGTTCCTTACTCCTCTGGTTCAAAGTAAGGGGTCCGGTGTGTCCCTGTTCACCGATTCGGGTCCGAATTTTTGCCTGAATTTGCACCTGAATCGGACCCTTTTTAAATGCTGACCGCGGTCGTCCTAAAGCTGTGTGCAGAGGCGGCTCTAGGCTTTGTGAGGCCTTAGGCAAATCTTAAACATGAGGCCCCACTCACACCCAAAATCGGAAAAATAATTTAAGCGATAAAAAAATAACTATACAAATTGCATATATTAAGAGCCTTAAATCCTATGAACTATGAATTCACAGTTTCTAGAATTTTGGTGATGACAGGGGGTCAGTAGGTGCCCAGATAGCATATATATCATCAGGGCTGTGTGTGGGGCGGCTGGCAGTAGTGATTATCGGAGCCCCCTCGGTCAGGGGGTGACGTCACAGGATGTGTCAGTATCAGGCAGGACCATCATCATTCTGTACCTGGAATCTCCGGCAGCAGACAGTCTCCCCGATGATCGCCGGGCTCCTGGTCTGGCATTGGCAGGTCCATTACAGACATTCATCCTGGAGAGTGGAGCAGAGTGAGAGCTGCTCGGCCGCTGCTGGCATTAGCTGGGCTCTGCACATGGCAGGAGATCCACAGAGCCCGGCAGAAGGGGAGGAGTCGGGAGAGGGGAGTACATGGAGCCACCCACTGACCTTGGGACGTCACCCCTGGCAGTGCTGAATTGAACAGTCCGCCCCTGGCAGGGGTAAAAGTAGAAGCGGGCAGAGAGACGGCCCTGGGGACACCGACTGGGGGACATCCCCTCCAACTTCCACACACGTCAGGCAAATTAGGCGGCCGCGAGGCCCCTGGGAGTGCGAGGCCTAAGGCGACCGCCTACTTTGCCTAATTAGAGAGCCGCCTCTGGCTGTGTGAACCGCCTCCATTGAGAGTAGGGCACACTCATGTCATGCGAATTGGAATTTTTTGTGTGTTTGTGTTCACATGCACTTTTTTTTTTGTTCACGTATGGGTTTTTGTTTTTGCGCACCACTGCAGAATAAAAAACAAAAAAAGAATATGTTTACTCGATGCAAAATCAAAAAAATAAAAAAAATCTGCATTACGTTTTAGGAAGCACCTGTATGAGCAATTGTCTTTAAATGTGGTAACAACTGGGATAAAAAAAATAGCATTTGATGAAATCTCAGCCATCGGTGACTAAAAAAAAGCACAACTGCAGGTCCTCACACCAGCACATCACCCTCAACCACCAGATGGCGCTAACATATTTCTGAGTAATCTCGTCTAGTCACGGACGAGAGCAAGTGTCTTGTCTCGCGAGAGTTCGGCTGTCCCTTTTCTGTCTCTTTTGTAGTTGTCTGCACTACTGTGTGCGGGGTGAAGGCGGCTCTCTGCCACCAGAGAGTATTGCTTGGCCACCGGGACCTCAGAGCTTCACAGAAACAAAGTGGTGAGTCTCTGCTAATACATGGAGTCACTACGTTGTGTGTACTGGGGTTGTCGCGGCGCTAACATTGTACAAAGGGTCACCCATCGCTTTTCCTGTTTTCCTAATTTGTGCGCATGTGCGGCTTCATCAGCTGTGAGGGGCCGGTGTAGGGGGGCTGTGTGATGGGGGAGCTGGGCTAACCCGGTGTGATGGAGGAAGGAGATGGGGGACAGCCTGGTCAGTGAAGAGGTGCAGAATTCTGTATAATTCCAGCTGGACAATCCCCGCTAGTCTAGGTATACTAAACAATGCAATATGAGGACAGGCCCAAACAATGCATTCTGTATACACCCAATCACAATGCCAGGCTTTACATAGATGGTGGTAGATCTGCTCAACTATGTGGCCCTGGACATCACTAAAGGGCCACACATAAAATTCAGTGTAGAGACAGCGAATACACTACAGGATATAGGCAAAGGCTATTGGTATGATACAGGAGATGGCCAGAGACTGCAGACGTAATACAGAAGACTGCTGGAAATCGCAGCTATAACGGGGCAATGGGGAGATAAAGATGGGTGTCTGCTTGCGGTCAGTACAAAAAGGGTCAAGTGGCCACAGATTGGGCACCGGGGATCTAAGGCTCATTCACACAGGCCCCCCTATATTAGGGTATGTGGCTGCTTAGGGCTGTACAAAGGTTGTGATGCTTTGGGTTCGCAGCAAAAATTTAAACTGCACATTGCATTTGGAGGGTCTGCACAACTAAACTGCACATTGCATTTGGAGGGTCTGCACAACTAAACTGCACATTGCATTTGGAGGGTCTGCACAACTAAACTGCACATTGCATTTGGTGGGTCTTACTGCTGTCATGTATCACCCATTCAAAGCCTAAGGCTGGGTTCACACTGTTGATGTGGGTTTCCCTGCATCCAATTAGCATAACAGGAGATAGCTCTCTATGGATACACATCTCCGAATCAGCTCCTGAAACGGTGATTGGGGACGCACCGGACTCCTGCTGTGAGCGTGCTGCAGTGTGAACCCAGCCTAACTCTATGTATTAGTGACCTTACTCCGATCTGTGATCAGCTGAGTCTCCTTGACTCAGTGATCACAGAGCGCTCTGCGTGCACCCCGCAGGGGGCGCCCAGACAGCCCATGCTTGGGAGGATGTACATGGATGCCCCCCCGGCAATTAAGGCCCATGCTGTAGCCATATTTCAGCTATGGGGGGCGGGGGGGGAGTTAAAGGAGAGTATGCCTGTGGAGTGGTGCTAAACTATGGTACCAAAAAAAATATTGATAGACCTTGCTATAAAAGCATTTACAGATTATCAGTTTAGATATACATAGGGGGGGCTGGCACTTGTATTCTTGCATTCACTCTGACATTCGTGGTGATATTACACATGTGGTGTGTGTGATTTTTCATTTACATATGCATATGGGACCGACGCGTGCATTCGCCTTTGTGCGTGAATATGGGGAGGTTTACACAAAATTGAACCTCTGCTTTTCAGAACCCCCCTACCCCCTCCGGTGTCACATTTGGCACCTTTCAGGGGGGAGGGGGTGCAGATACCTGTCTAAGTTATTTGCACCCACTTCTAGGCATAGACTCCCACTGGAGTCTATGCCTCTTCCCGTCCCGCTGCGATGTCTGCTGGGGGGACACACGGGTCCCAGAGACAGCACGGACCATTCGTATTGTGCTGCGCGACTCACGCATGCACAATAGGGAACCGGGAAGTGACGCCGCAAGGCTTAATTTCCTGATTCCCATACCGAAGATGGCGGCGGCAGCATCCAAGGGACAGTTCGGCCTCGGGCGCCGACATCGCTGGACCCTGTGACAGGTAAGTGTCAGCAGCTGCAGTATTTGCTTTAACTTTTTTTTTTTTTACTTTTTTTTTATTTTTTTTTTTAAACTTTAGCTTTTTATAAAAAAATATATATTTTTTTTTGTTGGATCAACTTGTTTGTTTTTGCAAGGGATGAGCAAAATCCCTTGTGATAACATTGACCATGACAGGTCCTCTTTATGCACAGATCTGGGCTCTCCTCTGGCCTCCAAAGCATCTGGTCAAACAGATGTTTGATCAAATGCTTTCACAAGCCAGTACCGACTTGTTTACATGAAAGCGGAACCAGAAGTGACAATACTAATCGCTTCCTGTTTCTGACCTCACACAGTGGGAAGAACAATTACAGTTCCTCTCGCTGTGTCCCTTGTTTCGGATAGCAATTGTCACAATTCTTACTGGGCTCCCTAAGGCCCCTTTCACACAGGGCGGATCCGTAATGATCCGCCCCATGATCATCCGCTGATCCCCGCCGAGCCGGCGGATGACAGGGCGGTCCCTGCACGCTGTGCAGGGACCGCCCTGTCAGATCTCCGCTCTCCTCTATGGGGGATTGGATGAACACAGACCGTCTGTCTGTGTTCATCTGATCCGCTCTGCAGACGGATTGAAAAATAGGGTTTTCCTCTGTCTGCAGAATCGGACCACAGCGGAGGCGGAAGATATCGGGTGTCAGCTGACACCCGCTATCCCATAGGCATGCATGTATGTCCGTATTTCATCCGAAAACGGATGGATGAAATACGGGCATGTGTGAAAGGGGCCTAATGGTACAAGAAAGCCCAGTAAAGGGGGGGGGGGGTCAGCAACTCACCCCCTGTAGAAATAATCCAACAGGTGTATAGCCACTAGGATTACTTTACAGTGTGCAGAATCTTCGGCTGAAAGATACAATACCAGAATCATGACTGTAGCTGCAGTCATGATCCCAGTAAAACCACTTCAACCTGATGCTGTTTATAAACAGTGAAGGGACAGGAAGTGGTTAAAGAGTGATTTAACCACTAGCCGACCAGCTGCCACAGTTATACTGCGGCAGCTTGGCTCGGCTGGGTGATTATTTTTTTTTTTAATTTAGGATATTTATTATAGCAAAAACTACAAAATATTGTGTCAAAATTGTCGCTTTTTTTTTTTTTTTTTTTTTTTTTTTTTTATAGCACAAAAAATAAAAACCGCAGAGGTGATCAAATACCACCAAAAGAAAGCTCTATTTTTGCAAAAAAGGGACATCAATTTTGTTTGGGTACAACGTTGCACAACAGCGCAATTGTCCGTTAAAGCCATCGCTTTTAACTGTGCCGTATCCCAAAAAATGGCCTGGTCATTAAGGGGGCAAATCCTTCTGGGGCTGAAGTGGTTAAGGTTGTATACCAGTGCTATCTAATGTATTATGTTGCAATAGGGCAAATGTATTCTTTTCAATGAGAACAGCACAGCCAAGTTTCAGTCTTGGCAGCTGGAAGCTGTTTTTGTGCCCCTGCCAGCAATCTGTTGAACTGGTTACTTCTGTGCCCTCTGCCTCTTATGGCCTGATATCTCAAGTATGGTTATCCGCTCCGCCTGGTTTTTCTCTGTGGAATACAGAAAACCTCTAACGATGTTATGGAGATGAGCAGAGGCTTATGGAGTCAATTTACTATAGGATTTCACATGTGATATGAAAGTCACGTGACTCATTTTTTGGAAATATCGCATGTGATAAGAGTCAAGTCACCAAAGTAAAATATTGAATGTCAGGTAAATACTGCAAAAAACAAATCCCTAAGAACACACATTTATGATTTACCATCCGGTGTAGGCAGTTGGTATTTTAGTAATGCACAAAATAACAATGAAGGGAACTCTGCACTGGTCAAAGTATACAATGTATCAGTGTAGAAATGTTCTGTCCTGAGCTCGGGAATGAATATAAATTGTAACATTTGACCAGAGGGAGATCCTCCTGTGAATGGAAACTTGCTAAAATGTTTTCTAAGTTTCGCAATATTTCTGTGTGCATGCATCTTTAAGCCTGGTACACACTGGGGGTTATTTACTAAAGGAAAATCCAATTTGCACTGCATATGCACTTGGAAGTGAAGTCCCTGTAGATCCGAGGGGGACATGCAAGGAAAAAAAAAAAACAGCATTTTAGCTTGCACATGATTGGATGATAAAATCAGCAGAGCTTCCCCTCATTTCAGATCTACCCCTCAGATTTAGAGCGACTGCACTTCCAAGTGCACTTTCAGTGCAAAGTGGATTTGCCTTTCATAAATGACCCCCAGTGAGTTTTTTCCTGGGTTGAACGAAAAAAAACTGCAGACTCCGGTCAAAGCCATTGTACTAATGATCTGACGTTAGTACAGCGATCTTCCCCACTGAGTTGTTGTGTTCTGACGGGGAGAACATTCCGAATGGCTGAGAGCGATAATCGGGAGTGAGTCGGCTACTGGTTTTCCATCATGTTAGTTTTGGCCAGCTTCTGTAGGACTGGCAGCCATACACATGGGCCGAATGTTGGGTGGTTTTTATTGAACCGGCATTCAGCCCATGTGTAGGGGCTTTAGGGCCAGTACACACCAGAACGTGGTGCCGGAATCCCAGGTTCCATGTGTGTTTTCATACACCATGATCAGAACGCACTTCAATTGCAATCTGCAGCGGGTGTCACTATTAATGACACTCCAAATGCAGGTTGCAAACACAATGTGTTTACCCTCACCGGAAAGCATGGCACATGCAATCTGGTTGCAGTGAGTTTTCACTGCTTTTGGTGCAGTGCAATTTCAGCCTATTCAAAATGAATGTGCTAAAATCGCACCACACAGGAACGCACACAATGACCACTCTGTCATAAATTCCTGCAACTGCTTCAGAGTTGCTGTAGGCCTCTTGGTATGACCCCATTGGCGCATGTGCTCTGAAGTTCCGGCTTACAGTGCCAGACCTTCAAAGTCTGTGCTGGAAACTGCGGCTCCCGTATGCACAGGAGTGACGTCATTGTGGCTCCAGCCAATCGCATAGCCGGCGCTCACAAACCCGAAAGACAGACGGGGAATGTCAGTCCTCTCAGTGGTGACTTTACAGTGCTGGAGGGCTTCAGTATTTCAGAATGTGCTAGTATACCATTGCCTTGCAGGTTTTATTTGAACATCAGCGGTTTACAACTGCTTTAATGCACAGCCTTCAATATTTTCTGATTCTCTGGCTCTTTATGGGATAGTAGCCTTCATATTGTTCTCAGTACAGGTAGCACCTAAAATGTTTGTGCAGTATGACATAGTGGTTTGGATAGCTTCTAAAGCCCTGGACATGACAGGAACAAGATGCCCCGTGTCAAGGGACATTATGAAATCTGTTTTACCAGCTGTCCAAATAACCCATAGAAGCCAAAATAAAGCAGCAGCCGTTTGTAGAATTGGTGTGTTAAAAGAATGCATATTGGAATTTTGTTTTTAAGGTAGTTAGCTTTGGTTTAGGGCTACTGTGTAGGTAGTTGTTTTTCTTAAAATGTTCATTCCAGAAAAGGTTTAAACTTTGCATTATTCATGTGAAAACCCGTCTGACTTGCCTTTTGTTTTTCTTATGTTCAGAAAGTGCCTATTCTCCAGATTCACTGAGGAGACGACACTAAGGTTAGGATAGCTTTAAACTCCACAAACAAACAGGAATTCAAATGATTGCTGGAATCTGCTGTTTTGTACCTTTTTTTTAAAAAAAGAACAAGATGGGGAAAAACATCTGTAGTCTGATTAGAGGGTATATTGTGATTAAAGGATAAGTCCACCTTTTTTTTTTTTTTTTCTAAATTTCAGCCCCTCTATGTACCAATTTTTATTTTAAATAACAAACAAGTTATACTTACCTTCACTGTGCAGCTCGTTTTGCACAGAGTGGCCCCGACCCTGGTCTTCTGGGGTCCCTCGGGCGGCTGTCTCGGCTCCCCCCCGCAAGTGCTTCTCACCTAAATGCGGGCTCCCTCGCATGGTGAGAAGCACTTGCGGGTGTGCGCCCGTGATACAGCCGGCAGCTATAGCCGCTCGCTGTATCACTCGGCCCCGGCGCACTGCATCATTGGATGTGACTGACAGCAGCGCAAGCCAATGGCTGCGCTGCTTTCAATACATCCACTCTAGCCAATCAACGGCCAGGGTGATCGGCGGTGAGGATGTCGGTGGCAAGCGTGGGACTTTCGCGAGGTCAGGTAAGTAAAACGAGGGGGCTGGGGGGGGGGGGGGGGGGGGGGGGCGGTAGTCAGTTTTTTCACCTTGATGCATAGAATGCATTAAGGTGAAAAATTTTTTACCTTTACAACCCCTTTAATGTACTTTTTGTGCAAAAATAAAGCTTTTCATTAAATCTACAGACACTTACTTCACTTGTCCTCATCAATGTTTTCAAACGTATCTAATGCTTCTGCCTTACTTCTCAGTCAGACTATAGGTCAGTGGTGAACCTTGGCACCCCAGATGTTTTGGAACTACATTTCCCATGATGCTCATGCACGCTGCAGTGTGGGTGAGCATCATAAGAAATGTAGTTTCAAAACATCTGGGGTGCCAAGGTTCACCATCACTGCTATAGGTCATGACACAGGAAGGAGTGGACTAGCTGACCTCATTAGCGCACACCTTGCATTCCCGCCCTCCTACCTACCCATTCCCAGCTGCATGTTTTTTAAATTAAATGCAATCAATCAGTGATCACCCTTCTCACTAAATACACAATATACAATCAGATTGCATAGTTTATGGCCATCTTTATACAAGTACATAGGAGGGAGTGGACAGAAACACGCTGTCAAGCCACGTTCAAATCTCTGCATAACGGGAACTCGCATTCCCACATGCTTTTTTTTTTGTTTGTTTTTAGCAAAATGGGGGGGGGGGGGGGGCGTTGTGGAGCATTTTCACTCCTCACACAGAGCAGCTCATCCACCTGAATGGGCTGCCTCACACGCAACAATTTCCCCAAAAAAGCTACAGAACTTTTTTTTTTTTTTTGAGCGGAACTTGGTGCGTTTTTTACTGTGATTTTTGGTGCAGCACATTTCTGAAATGCAAGGAAACGCACAGATGGGAATGGAACCAATTTCACTTTTAGGCCCCCTTCACACCTAGCATTAGTGATGGGCTTGGGCGTGTTCGCAACCTCGCATGCCTGATCCCGCCAGGAAGCCGACACTTCACATTGCTAATCACAGGTAGTGAGGCATTTCCTGATCTGCGGACCGGGAAATGTCTTACGGCCTGTGATTAGCGGTGTGCAATGTCGGCTTTCTGGCGGGATCAGGCACTTGAGGTTGTGAACACGCCAGAGCCCATCACTAGCTAGCATAGTGGGAGTGCTGTTTTTACATACTGCGGTTGTGATGGTTTGCGCCCGCCGCAAAAGATATCCAAAACATTGTGATTGGTAAGCCCACCAAATGTGTCCCATTGAAGCGCCTCAAATGCCCTGCAACCATGTGCAGTGCATGTGGTTGCGGCGCATTTGTTTGGCAAAGATGGGGGTAAGACGGTCCATAAGGAAGCATCACATCACCTCCTTACTGTCTGTCAGTTGCCTCTGAAAAGTGATCCAAATGTGGATCTCTCTTCAGAGGAGTGGTTGTTTTAGACACATGTCTAAATCTATCCTGAAAGTCAGCCATAGGTTCTTTTACCCTCAATAAGTTGTGTGTTACTTGTTTTTAATACATTGGCTTCCTATTGCCTGTGCACACCAGCTGAATGTTTGGATAAGGCGACTGAAAGCTCTGATAAAAGGGGCAAAGCAGAGATAGGATTTTGTGTTCCTATCTGCAGTTTGTGTGCAGCAGACGTGGTTGGGAAGGTGGTTCCAGAGTTCATACAATGTTCAGACGTGCTCAGGTGGCAGAATGCATGTTCAGAAATAGAATGACTTCATTTGCTGTGACCAGCATTCTTTGTCCGGATATTCTTTGTGTGGACTATATGTATAAAACGCTCATGCTGACCATATGCACAGCCTGTTTTCTAGCAATGTAAACCAGCTGGGACTATCTGAAAGTTATTGTACAGATCTAGACATAATGCCACAATCCCTGCAATATCGGTGGTGGGTTGTCTTGATCCATTCAATCGTTCTGGAATTGTAAACTAAAATGTCTAGAAAACTTGCCTATATATCATGGCCAGCATGAAGGGAAAAGCTGGGCTCTCACCCAGCCAAGTCCCAGCCTGTAGTTCCCAGTGGCAGGGAAAGCAGTTTGTATATGATTGATCTGAATGGGCCACCATGGGGCTTCTCTGACCTTTTTCTGGATTGGACCATCTTATTCTGGACTCATTTACAGCAGTGTGCGTCATTTTTGTGTAATTCAAAGACGCTGACGAGCACTGGGAAGAAATGGTGCAGTGTGGTATGACATCTTACTGTTTTTTTTTTTCTGTAATTTTATTGAAATGTCTCAATTACATTTCATTACTTTTCACC
>CM053036.1:175201314-175247589 GCA_028564925.1 Lithobates sylvaticus
GCGGACTAAAAAATTGTCTGAACGCATCGGTCAGCCGTCCACCTTCCCCACCGCTCCTTCTGCCACTGACCGAAGCCTCAGCAACTCGTCGCCCAGGACCAGGAGTTTGTAGCCTCCCAGTTTCTGGGAACGCGTTGCACAGACCTTTCTGCAAGGCCTCCCTGAGATGTCTCATCCTCTGCTCCCTCTGCGACGGCAAGATAAGGTCCGCAACCTTACCCTTGTACCGCGGATCAAGGAGAGTGGCCAGCCAGTAATGGTCCCTCTCCTTGATCCGAAGAACACGAGGATCCTTCCGCAGGCTTTGCAGGATCAGGGAGGCCATGCAGCGTAGGTTAGCTGAGGCATTCGGTCCGGAGTCTTCTGGGTCACTGAGGATGACATGATCGCCAGCCACCTCCTCCCAGCCACGTACAAGTCCACTGGTTTGTTGGGACTGTACATCATCCCTAAAAGACTGCTGCTGCTGATGCTGAGTGCCAGGCTCCACCTCCATGCTCACACAATCCTCCTCCTCCTCCTCCTCCTCCTCCTCCTCCTCCTCATCCTCTTCCTGTGTGATGGGTGGGACAGAAGGAACACTGTCCGGATAAAGGGGGCCTTGAGAGGCAAGGAAGTCCTCCTCTTCCTGCCTCTGTTCTGCCTCAAGTGCCCTGTCCATTATCCCACGCAGCGTATGCTCCAACAGGTGGACAAGAGGGACAGTGTCACTGATGCATGCACTGTCACTGCTCACCATCCTCGTGGCCTCCTCAAATGGTGAGAGGACAGTGCATGCATCCCTGATCATGCTCCACTGACGTGGGGAAAAAAAAAAACCAAGCTCCCCTGACCCTGTCCTGGTGCCGTAGTCGCAAAGGTACTCATTGATGGCCCTCTGCTGCGTGTGCAGTCGCTGCAGCATGGCCAACGTTGAGTTCCACCTGGTGGGCATGTCACATATTAGGCGGTTCTTGGGCAGGTTCAGCTCCTTTTGCAGCTCAGTCAGCCGAGCACTGGCATTATAAGATCGGCGGAAATGCACACAGACTTTCCTGGCCTGCCTCAGGACATCCTGTAAGCCTGGGAACCTGCCAAGAACCGCTGCACCACCAGGTTGAGGACGTGAGCCATGCAGGGCACATGGGTGAGCTGCCCCTGTCGCAGGGCGGAGAGGAGGTTGGTGCCATTGTCAGAAACGACCATTCCTGGCTTAAGCTGACGTGGCGTCAACCACCTCTCGGCCTGCCCCTGCAGAGCTGCCAGAACCTCTGGCCCAGTGTGGCTCCTGTCCCCCAAACACACCAGCGCAAGCACGGCATGGCATCTTTTTGCCTGCGTACTTGCGTAGCCCCTTGTACGCCTACGGAGCACCGCTGGTTCCAAGGACAGAGCACTGGAGGAAGAAGAAGAGGAGGGGGTGGAGGAGAGAGGTGTGTCACAACCAGTAGCAGTAGTAGCGTTTTGGAGGCGTGGTGGCGGAACAACCTCCAACACTACTGCACCTTGTCCTGCATCCCTCCCAGCCAATAGAGTGACCCAATGGGCCGTGAAAGAAAGGTACCGTCCCTGTCCATGCCTGCTGGACCATGAGTCAGCGGTAATATGCACCTTACCGCTGACCGCCCTGTCCAGCGAGGCATGGACATTGCCCTCCACATGCCGGTAGAGAGACGGAATCGCCTTCCGTGAGAAAAAGTGGCGTTTGGGAACCTGCCACTGAGGAACCGCACATTGAACAAACTCACGGAAGGGGGCCGAGTCTACCAACTGAAAAGGCAGCAGTTGAAGTGCTAGCAATTTAGCCAGGCTAGCATTCAACCGCTGGGCATGTGGATGGCTGGGAGTGTACTTCTTTCTACGGTCCAGCAGCTGGGGCAGGGAAATTTGCCTGCTGCAATCGGACGTCGGTGTACTGCAAGTACTTGGTTGTGACACACCTAATTCTACACCTTCAGTCCTCTCAGAGCAGCTTTCAGAGAGGACTGAAGGTGTAGTGGGGATGGAGATCCCAGCTGAGGAGGAGCAAGGAGAGGTCCGCTTAGTTCTTTGGTGTGGGTCTTTTATGTGTGCCTGCCAACGAGCTGCATGGCAGGTCGCCATATGTCTGGTCATGCTTGTGGTGCCCAAGCGGCTGATGTTTTGGCCACGCGAGATACGCTTGAGACAAATATTGCAAATAGCAGTGGTGCGATCTGCTGCACTCGTCTCAAAAAAGGCCCACACCAAAGAACTTTTCTGATAACGTGCAGAGGCAGCGCCCTGCACAGGCGGAGCTCTGCGGTGTTGTACAGTTGCTGTGCTGGCCTCTACCTGGCCTCCAGGGGGCATCCTGCCTCGTTGGACATGTGACGCCGCATCCTCCTCCTCCTCGTCCTCCTCCTCATCCTCTCTCCCTTCAGGCACCCACGTGGAGTCAGTGACCTCATCATCCCCTCCCTCTTCACCACTAGAGCAAACCTGGCAGTAAGCTGCAGCTGGTGGAACAGTACTGCCAGATTCCTCAAGCTGGGTATCATCATCCAAGCCTTCGAATCGTTGGGCATCCTCCTGGAGCATGTACCCAACACTGTACTCAAAGAGTTCGGGGGACTCCTCAGGAGGACATGGTGGGTCTAGGGAAGGGGTGGCTGATGATGCTCTGTCAGTACCCTGAGCCTGGGTGAGAGAGGATGAGGAGGATGAGGAGGGCTTGGTCATCCATTCTACCAAGCCTTCAGCATGATGCGGCTCCACATGTCCAGCTGCCGAAAACAAAGACGCGCGTGTCCCATGGCCACGTGCTGATGACGATGCACGACCACGTCCACGGCCACGTCCACTAGAAACAGAGCCTGCCTGCCCTGTGTTCTTGGCTCTGCACGCTCTGCCTCCCCTTGGCGGTCTTCCAGCCATTGTAGTCGGTAGTCCTGTGGGTGCTGCTGAGAAGAATATATAGGAGCTCTGTGTGATGCCACTAACACACTAGAAGTCATATGGGTGCTTCTGCAAAGAAAATAGAGGAGCTCTGTGTGATGCCACTAACACACTAGAAGTCCTGTGGGTGCTGCTGAGAAGAAAATATAGGAGCTCTGTGTGATGCCACTAACACACTAGAAGTCCTGTGGGTGCTTTTGCAAAGAAAATAGAGGAGCTCTGTGTGATGCCACTAACACACTAGAAGTCCTGTGGGTGCTGCTGAGAAGAAAATATAGGAGCTCTGTGTGATGCCACTAACACACTAGAAGTCCTATGGGTGCTTCTGCAAAGAAAATAGAGGAGCTCTGTGTGATGCCACTAACACACTAGAAGTCCTATGGGTGCTTCTGCAAAGAAAATAGAGGAGCTCTGTGTGATGCCACTAACACACTAGAAGTCCTGTGGGTGCTTCTGCAAAGAAAATAGAGGAGCTCTGTGTGATGCCACTAACACACTAGAAGTCCTGTGGGTGCTGCTGAGAAGAAAATATAGGAGCTCTGTGTGATGCCACTAACACACTAGAAGTCCTATGGGTGCTTCTGCAAAGAAAATAGAGAGCTCTGTGTGATGCCACTAACACACTAGAAGTCCTATGGGTGCTTCTGCAAAGAAAATAGAGGAGCTCTGCGTGATGCCACTAACACACTAGAAGTCCTGTGGGTGCTTCTGCAAAGAAAATAGAGGAGCTCTGTGTGATGCCACTAACACACTAGAAGTCCTGTGGGTGCTGCTGAGAAGAAAATATAGGAGCTCTGTGTGATGCCACTAACACACTAGAAGTCCTATGGGTGCTTCTGCAAAGAAAATAGAGGAGCTCTGTGTGATGCCACTAACACACTAGAAGTCCTGTGGGTGCTTCTGCAAAGAAAATAGAGGAGCTCTGTGTGATGCCACTAACACACTAGAAGTCCTGTGGGTGCTTCTGCAAAGAAAATAGAGGAGCTCTGTGTGATGCCACTAACACACTAGAAGTCCTGTGGGTGCTGCTGAGAAGAAAATATAGGAGCTCTGTGTGATGCCACTAACACACTAGAAGTCCTATGGGTGCTTCTGCAAAGAAAATAGAGGAGCTCTGTGTGATGCCACTAACACACTAGAAGTCCTGTGGGTGCTGCTGAGAAGAAAATATAGGAGCTCTGTGTGATGCCACTAACACACTAGAAGTCCTATGGGTGCTTCTGCAAAGAAAATAGAGGAGCTCTGTGTGATGCCACTAACACACTAGAAGTCCTGTGGGTGCTTCTGCAAAGAAAATAGAGGAGCTCTGTGTGATGCCACTAACACACTAGAAGTCCTGTGGGTGCTTCTGCAAAGAAAATAGAGGAGCTCTGTGTGATGCCACTAACACACTAGAAGTCCTGTGGGTGCTGCTGAGAAGAAAATATAGGAGCTCTGTGTGATGCCACTAACACACTAGAAGTCCTATGGGTGCTTCTGCAAAGAAAATAGAGGAGCTCTGTGTGATGCCACTAACACACTAGAAGTCCTGTGGGTGCTTCTGCAAAGAAAATAGAGGAGCTCTGTGTGATGGGACTAACACACTTCAAGTCCTATGGGTGCTTCTGGGAAGAAAATATAGGTCTGTGTGATGGGACTAACACACTTCAAGTCCTATAGGTGCTTCTGGGAACAAAATATATGATCTCTGTGTGATGGGACTAACACACTTCAAGTCCTATAGGTGCTTCTGGGAAGAAAATATAGGTCTGTGTGATGGGACTAACACACTTCAAGTCCTATGGGTGCTTCTGAGAAGAAAATGTAGGTCTGCGTGATGGGACTAACACACTTCAAGTCCTATAGGTGCTTCTGGGAAGAAAATGTAGGTCTGTGTGATGGGACTAACACACTTCAAGTCCTATAGGTGCTTCTGGGAACAAAATATATGATCTCTGTGTGATGGGACTAACACACTTCAAGTCCTATAGGTGCTTCTGGGAAGAAAATGTAGGTCTGTGTGATGGGACTAACACACTTCAAGTCCTATAGGTGCTTCTGGGAACAAAATATATGATCTCTGTGTGATGGGACTAACACACTTCAAGTCCTATAGGTGCTTCTGGGAACAAAATATATGATCTCTGTGTGATGGGACTAACACACTTCAAGTCCTATAGGTGCTTCTGGGAACAAAATATATGATCTCTGTGTGATGGGACTAACACACTTCAAGTCCTATAGGTGCTTCTGGGAAGGAAATATAGGTCTGTGTGATGGTACTAACACACTTCAAGTCCTATAGGTGCTTCTGGGAACAAAATATATGATCTCTGTGTGATGGGACTAACACACTTCAAGTCCTATAGGTGCTTCTGGGAAGAAAATGTAGGTCTGTGTGATGGGACTAACACACTTCAAGTCCTATAGGTGCTTCTGGGAACAAAATATATGATCTCTGTGTGATGGGACTAACACACTTCAAGTCCTATAGGTGCTTCTGGGAAGAAAATGTAGGTCTGTGTGATGGGACTAACACACTTCAAGTCCTATAGGTGCTTCTGGGAACAAAATATATGATCTCTGTGTGATGGGACTAACACACTTCAAGTCCTATAGGTGCTTCTGGGAAGAAAATGTAGGTCTGTGTGATGGGACTAACACACTTCAAGTCCTATAGGTGCTTCTGGGAACAAAATATATGATCTCTGTGTGATGGGACTAACACACTTCAAGTCCTATAGGTGCTTCTGGGAACAAAATATATGATCTCTGTGTGATGGGACTAACACACTTCAAGTCCTATAGGTGCTTCTGGGAAGAAAATGTAGGTCTGTGTGATGGGACTAACACACTTCAAGTCCTATAGGTGCTTCTGGGAACAAAATATATGATCTCTGTGTGATGGGACTAACACACTTCAAGTCCTATAGGTGCTTCTGGGAAGGAAATATAGGTCTGTGTGATGGGACTAACACACTTCAAGTCCTATAGGTGCTTCTGGGAACAAAATATATGATCTCTGTGTGATGGGACTAACACACTTCAAGTCCTATAGGTGCTTCTGGGAAGAAAATGTAGGTCTGTGTGATGGGACTAACACACTTCAAGTCCTATAGGTGCTTCTGGGAACAAAATATATGATCTCTGTGTGATGGGACTAACACACTTCAAGTCCTATAGGTGCTTCTGGGAAGGAAATATAGGTCTGTGTGATGGGACTAACACACTTCAAGTCCTATAGGTGCTTCTGGGAACAAAATATATGATCTCTGTGTGATGGGACTAACACACTTCAAGTCCTATAGGTGCTTCTGGGAACAAAATATATGATCTCTGTGTGATGGGACTAACACACTTCAAGTCCTATAGGTGCTTCTGGGAAGGAAATATAGGTCTGTGTGATGGGACTAACACACTTCAAGTCCTATAGGTGCTTCTGGGAACAAAATATATGATCTCTGTGTGATGGGACTAACACACTTCAAGTCCTATAGGTGCTTCTGGGAACAAAATATATGATCTCTGTGTGATGGGACTAACACACTTCAAGTCCTATAGGTGCTTCTGGGAAGGAAATATAGGTCTGTGTGATGGGACTAACACACTTCAAGTCCTATAGGTGCTTCTGGGAACAAAATATATGATCTCTGTGTGATGGGACTAACACACTTCAAGTCCTATAGGTGCTTCTGGGAAGAAAATGTAGGTCTGTGTGATGGGACTAACACACTTCAAGTCCTATAGGTGCTTCTGGGAACAAAATATATGATCTCTGTGTGATGGGACTAACACACTTCAAGTCCTATAGGTGCTTCTGGGAAGAAAATGTAGGTCTGTGTGATGGGACTAACACACTTCAAGTCCTATAGGTGCTTCTGGGAAGAAAATATAGGAGCTCTGCCTGCCTGCCAGGAACACACTACAAGTCCTATAGGTGCTTCTGGGAAGAAAATATAGGAGCTCTGCCTGCCTGCCAGGAACACACTACAAGTCCTATAGGTGCTTCTGGGAACAAAATATAGGAGCTCTGCCTGCCTGCCACGAACACACTACAAGTCCTATAGGTGCTTCTGGGAACAAAATATAGGAGCTCTGCCTGCCTGCCACGAACACACTACAAGTCCTATAGGTGCTTCTGGGAACAAAATATAGGAGCTCTGCCTGCCTGCCACGAACACACTACAAGTCCTATAGGTGCTTCTGGGAACAAAATATAGGAGCTCTGCCTGCCTGCCACGAGCACACTACAAGCCCCTCTTTCTAAATCAATCTAAATGAATGAATCTATCTAACTCGATCTCTCTAAGTAAATCTCTCTAACTAACTAAATCCAGCAGAGTGTCACAGATCTAGCCTGCTCTATCTGCGCCGGAACAGCATGTGACCGGCGCAGACGGCGTGGCGGCCTTTTATAGGGGGGGGGGCGTGTACTACA
Organism: Lithobates sylvaticus; assembly: GCA_028564925.1. Taxonomy (NCBI): domain Eukaryota; kingdom Metazoa; phylum Chordata; class Amphibia; order Anura; family Ranidae; genus Lithobates; species Lithobates sylvaticus. The sequence goes on from CM053036.1 coordinate 175,208,627, forward strand.
GCCCCTGAGCTGTAATTGGCTACAGGCGTCCTGCCTGTAGCCAATTATGGCTCTTCGAGTTTCCGGGGCTGTGATTGGCCAAGCATGCGGGGTCACAGTGCATGCTTGGCCAATCATCAGCCAGCAATGCACTGCGCCGGCCGCGCCGGGCGCAATGCATTGCGGGGCCGCTCGCATCACACGAACGTGATGCGAGCGGCCAAAATAGTTCTGGGCTCGCCGAGCGAGCGAACGCCCGGTGCTCGATGCGAACGTGGGTTCGCATCGAGCACCGGGCCCATCCCTAGTGTTATACATGCCTTAGCTGCATTCACTAAGTGACACAGGATAGAATTCCTATAAGTTTTCCTCGGAATCTCTGACAGGTGTAAAAGAAATAGCACTGGATCCTAGCGTATTTCCCCCTCACTAAATTTTTGAGTGATCTCTCGTACCTCCTTCCAATATTTTTCAATTTTTGGACATAACCAAAATATATGTAAGAAGTTTTCCTGCTCCTTCTGGAATCTCCAACACTCACTTGATGTATTCGGGAAGTATTTTTGAATTTTTTTCTGGTGTTCTATACCATTGTGAGTTGATTTTATAATTGGTTTCTTGTAATTTTATACATGTCGCTGTTTTAAATATAGATTGTATCATTATAATTTTCTGTTCTTCCGAAAAAGTCCTCCCCAAATCTATTTCTCATTTTTGGAAAAAAGGTAACTGAAAATTCTCTGATGGTTTGATCAATAACGCATACATTTTAGAAATTATATGTGTAATTGGCTCTTTTTCCATACAAAGTTTCTCAAGTGGCATGTACCCACGGTCTAATAAACCTGGGGCTAAAAAATGTCTTAATTGTGCCGCCTGCCAGAGATCTAGTTGAAAGGGACCCTTTCTATCCATCAGCTCCTGCAATGTCGGCCATTTACCTGATTTTATAAAATGTGAGGCTTGCTATATCCCTCGTTTAATCAGTGCCTCAAAAGGTCCTTTTTGTATACCTGGTATAAATCGCGGGTTTCCTAATATAGGGACCAAGGGGGAATTCTGTGTGAATAGCTTGTTCTTAAAGCGGGACTGTACTGAAAAAAAAAATTTAAAAGCCAGCAGCTACAAATACTGCAGCTGCTGACTTTTAAAAAATGGACACTTACCTGTTCCAGGGTCCAGCGGTGTCGGCAGCAGAGGCCGATCGATCGCTCGGCTCCCTGCTGTAGCCGGCGCCATTCTCGGTGAGGGAATCAGGAAGTGGCTTCACTTACCGATTCCCTACTGCGCATGCGCGAGTCGCGCGGCGCAATGAGAATCTTCAGCGCCGTCTGCCGGGTCACGTGTGTGTCCCGGCAGACAGCGCGCCGGGACAGGAGGTGACGTAAACTCCCGTGGGAGTTTATGCCCGGAAGTGGGTGCAGATACCTGTCTTAGACAGGTATCTGCACCCCCCTCCCCCCTGAAAGGTGCCAAATGTGACACCGGAGGGGGGGAGGGTTCCAAAAAGCGGGAGTTCCACTTTAGGGTGGAATCCCGCTTTAACAAAGAGATTGTGACATATCTGTAGTGTAGGTCCTATTGTAGGGTGCGACTTTGTATCAGATGTATGTAGCACCAAGGTGCTCTGTGTAGTAGCTCCCTACACTGTGCCTGCTCTAAATTAGGCCAGATTTTCTGATCTCCATGTCGGCACCAGTCCAGCAGTCTGCCCAAATGTACATACTTATACAAATCCGGGGTTGCCAGCCCCCCGTATTGTTTCGGTAATGTCAGTAATGTCCTCCTTATCCTTGGCTGTTTATCTGCCCATATAAATTTAATTAATAATATTTGAATATTTCTAAAAAATTTCCTCGGTATTAAGACTGGGACTGCCTGGAGGAGGTACAAGAGTTTTGGCAAAATATTCATCTTAATTATATTACTTCTTCCAAACCAGGAATGTATTCCCTTGTGCCATCTCTCCAGTAGTCCACGTACCATATTTAATGCGGGCAAAAAATGTAATTCATATGTTTTATTAGGGTCTACTGCAATAGATGTTCCTAAATATTTCAGACATTGGTCCGCCCATTTGAATTTATAGTTAGATTTAATTGACTTCATCATTTTCTTTGGGACTGCTACCATTAAGGCCTCTGACTTGGAACAGTTTATTTTAAAATAAGATAAAATGCTGTATGACTCAATTTCCTTAAAAAGATTTGGAAGTGAAATTACCGGATTAGTCACTGAAAAAAGCATATCATCTGCATATGCTGCCACTTTATTGTGAATTCCTCCTATGATTATTCCTTGAATGTCCCTATTAAGCCTTATTCTGCACAACAATGGTTAAAGTGTCAATGCGAATAGCAAAGGGGACAACGGACATACCTGTCTTGTCCCATTTGTTATCGCAAAGGGTGGGGAAGCCACTCCATTTACCTTTACTTGAGCTGTAGGTCCTTTATACATACTTGCTATCCAGCCAATCATTTCCCCCCCTAGTTTTATATGTCAGAGGACTGAGAACATAAACCTCCATCCCATCCGGTCGAAAGCCTTCTCTGCGTCAGTGCCTAAGAATACGCAGGGAGTCTCAGTAGAGTTAGCTATATGCATTAAGTTCAAAGCTTTGATAGTATTATCTCTTGATTCCCTTGTTGGTACAAAACCCACTTGGTCTTGATGGATCAAGGAAGGCAGATACTACTGTATCCTCAGGGCTATTATCTTACTGAATACTTTCAGATCTGCATTCAGCAAAGATATCGGCCTATAACTTCTGCATTGCTTTGGATCTTTACCTTCTTTCTGTATTACCGATATAGTAGCTTTGACTGTCTCTGAGTGTAGGGAGGTTGTGTCTCCTATTGCATTAAACAATTTGACCATATAAGGACCTAATTCAGGCATGAGTGATTTATAATACTGTACTGAGAATCCATCTGGGCCAGGTGCCTTCCCACTTTTTGCTTGTTTTATTGCACTTTCTACCTCAGCTAATGTGATTGGCGATTCCAGCTCCTCCTGCACAGTACTTGTCAGACTCGGCATTCCACTTGAAATTAAATATTCCTCTATCGTTGCTTGATCTGGAACCCCCAAATTCAGATTATAAAGTGCGGAGTAAAAATCGCCAAACGCATCAGCAATCTGTCCTGGTAGCTGCACTTCCTCTCCATCCTTTTTCTTTATTATGGGTATGGATGTCTTTGTATCTATTTCCCGAAGCACTCTCACCAGTTGTTTTCCACATTTGTTACCTGATTCATAACTGTACCTACGTCCTATCTGTATTGCCATTTTGGCTCTATACTGTAGTAAGTCTGTCACTTGTTCCTGTTCCTGTTCTACTTCTATGGTCTGAGCATGTTTATGTCGTGCTTCTAGATATTGTATTTTTGCTAAAAATTCTGTTAGCTTGATTTCCCTTTCCTTCTTAATCCTCGCCCCATGCTTGATCAGTATTCCCCCGTATTACCGCCTTGTGTGTTTCCCAAATTATTCCCGGAGAGCTTTCTAAGCTTTCATTCTCCTGAAAAAAACATTTTATCTTCTTTCGAACTTTTTCCATTACTATAGGATCTTGGAGGAGACTCTCATTAAGTTTCCACACCCTGGGAACTACATAGTGTCTTTCAATCAGATTGTATTTTAAGAAAATTGGGGCATGATCTGACCAGGTGACTAAGCCAATAGTGGCTTCCTTAACTGAAAATAATTGTTTATGTGGAACGAATAATACATCTATCCGTGAATACACTCTATGTGGATTGGAAAAGGAAGAATAGTCTCTCTCCATAGGGTGTAATAGTCACCATATATCTACCAGTCTTGCTTCTACTATTGCCTGAGATATCCCTTTCCTTATTTTCGGTGGCACTGACGAACCCCTGATGAAGTATCTTCGCTAGGAATTAGGGGGATATTAAGATCTGTGAAAGGGGGGGGGGGGGTACAACTGCGCAAACCAAAAAAAAGGGGGAGTAGCTAAAATTAAACAGCTAATCAGCAATAGCAATGACTGCCGCAGCCACCATCAAGGTGTTCACACACCAGCAATCAGTGAGAATAAATATATATAAAAATATATAAATAATGGGGCGCTAGCATAAAAATAATATGAATAAAAAGACTAATTAAAAACGTAACAATAATGCATAAAAATAGTAATCGGATAAAAAATGTGGCGCTAATAAAAGTCCACCACTCCAAGGGGGATCGTCCAACAAGGGTGGCTCCAGACACAGCGTCCAAAGAAATTAATGAAATAAATCAAGGCGTATAGCATCAAATAGTGAATAGAGCTATACAAACAGTATCAAACGAATAAATCAAACAATATAAAATCCACATCCCATGTGTCAAAATAAATTGATAAAAATAGTGCAATAAAACTATAAGTGGCAATAAATATTCAAGTGAAAAATAAATAGTATATAAATATTGAGTAGCAAATAACGTGTAAAATGCAATAAATAAATAAATAATGAGAACACTATGTGCAAAAAGGCATCCGTGAATGAATAGACCTGTGCATTTAAAAACAAAAAGCACAAATAAACCTGTGTTCAATAAATAAATAAATTGCCGTGAGTCCAAGATATTAAAATTGAAAACAAGTCCTGTGCAATCAAACAGATATTCCCATATAAAGTGCACAATTCATAAGCAATCTCCAGGTGAAGTGGTGGCTTTTATATTCGTAATAGTCTTTAAGAGTTAAACGTGGTGCTCCTTTTCATGCAGATGTCCTAGGCTGTTTCCCCCAGCCCCTTACCTTATAGGTAAGGAAAAACAACCTTACTGGGCTTGGGCATCCACCTCCTCCGGATCTGATCCTCTAACTGCGTCCCTGCCAGCTCCTCTCAGGCGGACATGTGAGCAAACAGATTGAAGCGCTCCATTGTGTAGTAGTTTAACAGATTTATTAAATAAGCAGCAGATAACTTACATTACATGCAGAGTCAATGCAGCAGTGGATAAAAAACAGTGTGGGCTCCCGGGCCGAGATCCCACACAACTAAAAGTCTTTTAGTTGTGTGGGATCTCGGCCGGGAGCCCACACTGTTTTGCCCAATGCCCAAGCCCAGTAAGGTTGTTTTTCCTTACCTATAAGGTAAGGGGTTGGGGGAAACAGCCTAGGACATCTGCATGAAAAGGAGCACCACGTTTAACTCTTAAAGACTATTACGAATATAAAAGCCACCACTTCACCTGGAGATTGCTTATGAATTGTGCACTTTATATGGGAATATCTGTTTGATTGCACAGGACTTTCAATTTTAATATCTTGGACTCACGGCAATTTATTTATTTATTGAACACAGGTTTATTTGTGCTTTTTGTTTTTAAATGCACAGGTCTATTCATTCACGGATGCCTTTTTGCACATAGTGTTCTCATTATTTATTTATTGCATTTTACACGTTATTTGCTACTCAATATTTATATACTATTTATTTTTCACTTGAATATTTATTGCCACTTATAGTTTTATTGCACTATTTTTATCCATTTATTTTGACACATGGGATGTGGATTTTATATTGTTTGATTTATTCGTTTGATATTAAGATCTCCCCCCATAATCAACTGTCCCTCCATGAACCCCATAAGTTTGAAGAATGTACTTTTTACAAAAAGATCTTGCTGTATATTGGGGGTATAATATGTATCTAATGTTACTCCAACCCCCCCTATGGTTCCCTTAATAAACAGGTACCTTCCTTTTGCATCTGTCAGGGAATCCCTGAGATTCTATGCTACTTTGTTCAATTTCATAATGGTTACTCGCTTAGTTTTGGAATCAGGGTTAAATGCATGGTACACCGATGGGTAGCTACTATTTCTTAACAGAGGGAGGTTACTTTCTCTGAAGTGTGTTTCCTTTGTGAGATCTGCAATCTCCTTAAATCTTGGAATAGCATTCGTCTTTTTTTGGGGATATTTAATCCCTTTACATTAAGAGACATTATTGTTAGGGTTTCCGTTTTCCTTCTCTCCCTCCTTTCCTAAGTCCACGACCCCCCTATAGTAAAGATGACCGGGGGGGGGGGGGAACAAGTAAAGAAAGAAGAAAGATAGAATAAAAACAAAAATAAATAAATAAATAAATAAATAACAAAAAAACCCCAGGCCACCCACCTCCCGTCCTACTTCCCTCCCTCTCTTCCCTTCTATCGGTTCCTGGGTCGGTCGTTATCTGCGACCTCCCAAGGTTCCTAAAGCAACTCTGCTTTTAACCACTCAACTTCCGTGCCTCCCGGACTATGAGTGTTAACCTATTGAGGGTTGGTGGTTGAGCACGGCTGCTCCAGGCCGAGTTCTCCAAACGCATTCCGCCAGTCTTTTATAACAACATACTTTATAATGACATATTTTACATATAGTACATAGTATTTATACTTCTACTCCAATAAGACTCCCGTGAGAGAAAGAAAAGAGGGTAAGAAAAACATACACGCATATATATATTCATATCTATTCAAACCCCCCTACCTCTATATTAATTATCCCCTCTTATCCACCCATTCTCCCCATCTACTCACTTCCCCCCTCCCCCCCCCCCCCCCCCCCCACACCATATAGATCTCATATAAGTCTCTTCTTTAGCACACAGGAGCCTTATCTTACATCCCTGTTTCTCCTTATAATACAATGCATTCTTAACTCTGTTTCAATAACGGAGTTAAGAAACAGAGATTTTGTATATTTAAATAAATATTTTAGCTAAAAAATTATTTTGTTACTGTGCCTAAAAAGTCCAAAGTCCCCTTCTTTCTAAATTTCTATCTATGTATAGGACGTGGCACCTTGCTATTTATACCACTCTGTGATAGGATACAAAAATGCATCTATTTCAGAATAAAGATTTACTAAAGTAAGTGATCCAGAAAAAAACATTTATATGCCAATTTGTAATTACTGCACACATTACTGCTGGATGATGAGGACTTCAAAATCTGGGTGGAACTCCACTTTAATGTGAAGTAATCCACAATTACCATATTTTGGTTCACTATATTCAGATCAGTTACAAGTTGATATATGATGGATTGTTCTGGAATTTTGCTCTTTGTATTGCTTTTTTCAATTCAGTCTACAAAAACAGTGTCTCATTCCTCTTCCTCCAATGTGACAGAGCATGTGCTTATTGATTGACTGCTCAGGAACCCAACACTGTCACGTGGGGCAGGGAGAGTCCTCAGCCCTGTGTAAACTCCCCAATGTAAGTTCCAAGTCACAATTAGGAGCAAATACATGATTTTTATGTGGTGGACGTATCATATCTGGAGCAGTTGTGTATGGCAAAATGTATAAGCATTCCACTCTACCCCTTCAAATACCTATACAATGAATCCAATTCATGTAAATAACGCAGTGCAAAGTTCTTATATACCATTTAAAAATCTTTTACAATGCAAACAAATAAAAAACATAATTATGAGATGATAAAAAATACAAAAAGTAATTCACTCCAAATGTCCCAAAAAATAGGGAATTGTGCAATCAGAAAACAATCCTCTGCTAACTCCTAAACAGAATCTGCTCTCATTATGTTAACTCCACCTTTGTGACCAATTTATACTCTTACCAGAAATATAGCCGTTGAGGCAAAATAAGTCAATCTGCATTTTTATAGCAGAACCATCATATAGGTAATTGAGGATATCAGCTGGCTGCACATCTTTTGCAACTCCTCAGAAACATATGTTGCCACATAACATGTATAGAAGAAGCACTCCCATTAGTGCAGATAAATAAAGCTATTTTTTATTTATACAAGAGCAAAACTTGCAAATGCAAGAGAATGAAGGCACAAATAGTCTTCTCCACTATGGTCTGCCCTACACGTTTTGTCATAAATGATTTTTTTTTATAATTTAATTTTTTATTATGAAAAACTTTTTACATACATTAATCATTTCATTACATCTTGTCATAAATTATGTTATCAGGGTTAATTGTGTTTGGCAACCAATCAGCTTCTAACCTTTCATTTTTAAATTAGTTGAACAAACTGAAGGTAGGAGATCATTGGTTGCCATGTATAGCTACTTCAGATTCTGTCTGCTCCAGTTTTGATACATTCCCCTCTATGCGTACTTTCAGCAGTAAAGAGAGTGGTGGAGGAATGAAAAGAAAGTGAGAATAAACAATTGCTGGGGCCACCAATAAAGTGAAATTGTTGTTTTGCCCTGCATGAGCAAAGCTCACATTCACTTTATGTTTACTAAATGTTAAAACTTTAATTCTTTGAACAATAGATTCTGTTTTCTGCCCCATCAGCAGATCATTCTGTCTTTTAAGTAATTACCTTTCTGTAATCTAATCCCGTAATGCTCCCCTTGGAAACTCCCAAATTTCTTGGCAGTTTCTCATACAATCCAATTACCTTCTCCACAAAGTATTTCTTCGTGTGTCCTCTGTTCTGCCTGCAACATGAAAAGTTCTGCTGAATATTAACTAAAGAAAAAACTTCCAGCAAAGTCAAAAAGTTTTACTCAACATTGAGACGTGGAAAAGAAAGTTTAAACATATTCCAAACTGATGATGATCTATCACAAAATTGCTTCATATTAATACACCACTCAAGTCAAAATTAAGTGAAGTTCTGTTTTGAAGTTATTGTTTAATTTAAAATAGTGTTGATGTACCTTAGTCACCTAATTAGCCAGGTTGAAAAACAGTTCCATTAAGTTTAGTTGTCTGTTTATGTCAAACTAAATTCCAGGTAGTATATCAAAAAGATGACAGCTTGACCACTAGTGTGAAATTGAAAATATCCAGCCAAGTGTTTGAACTAAATGATCAGCATTAGGGATAAGCAAAATTACCAAGTTTGCCATCCGCAAAACCTTGCGGAACAGAAACATCTTTGGGGAATCTATTATACACCATACTTCATCCTGTAATGAGGGGCAAGCACCATTTATCACTTATGATTAGGGGGTCTCAGGAAATGGTAAGCAGCGCATGATTTTTGTTGGTGGTGGATAATAGTGTCACCTTGCTGGATTTTAACACAGTGTCAGTGGAGTTGTTGCACAGGAAATCTTTCTTTCTTCACTATTTATGTTGCACACTTTTGTGAGTATATGGTTTGATAAGTACATTTTGATCACATTTATTGGGGTATTATGCAATGGGTGCTCTGTCCTTTTTCTTTACTGGGTCATGAGTTATTTTAATGTCCTTGAGCCATTCTGAGTAGCGGTGAGTCCTTCTTTGGGGAATCCATTTTACACCATATTTCACCCTGTCATTAGGGGCAAACACATTTCACCTTCTATAGTTAAGGGGTCTCATCCTCCAGTAAGCTGCACATGACCTAAGGTGGTGATGGACAAGATTGTCATCTTGTTTTATCATGAACATTGTCCTTTTTTTTTCTCTCTTCTAATGTATGTTGGAATATGTATGGAGAACATTAATTGCGCTTTGTTGCACATCATTTTTGTTTTGACAATTTCTTAAAGGGATAGCATAACACAAATTGACATATAATATTGTTTGATATCTGTTTGTGGATATTTTGTGAGGGCTGCTGTCACTTATGGTCATATATATATATATACAGAGGCGTAGCTTGAAGCTTGTGGGCCCTGATGCAAATGTTCACCTGCCCCCTCTCCCCACTACTTCCAACGTGCGTGCAGATATAGCCACCACACACCAAGATACTCAAAGTGGCTTAAGAGTTTTGAGTTCCCAGAGTTCCTCTTTACATCAGAGAACAGGGATTGCCGTTCGAGAAGCAGAGGACAGGGATTACCGCTGGAGAATCAGAGGACAGGGACCCCTGGCAGGTCACTTGACAGAGCTCCTTTCCCATCCCAGCACTGTATACAGCCCCCCCCCCCCACACACTACACAGGGCTGAAATCACATTCCTTTACACACAGTCTGTCAGTCTTCACAGGGTGTATCTGGCTTTTATGTTGCCCTTCTGACCTGTGAAATTCTCTGGTCGGAACGGCAGTGTAGTTGCAGTAGGCAGATACACCCTGTGCAGATCATGGCTAATTAGCTGTGTTGTAAAGGAATGTGATTTCAACCCTGCAGAGGAGAAACAGTATAGAGTGCTGTAATGGCAAAGGAGCTCAGCAGCCAGGCATAGCATGCAGGGTGGAGGGAGTGCTCAGGTGGATTTGGGGGGGGGGGGGGCAACTTAGATCTGGGAGAGCAAAGCCAGGCGACACAAAATCAGGAGCCTGCTGCCCTTCAGGGGCCCCCCAGGAGGTGTTAAGGGATTTGTTTTAGCAATTTCTGAAGGTTTCTCTGTCAGTGTTGGGAGGTGTGTGTCTTTTCCCCAGTTGTCAGGGAAGTAGGGTGAGTAGACATCCCTGGGTGTGGTGGTACAGAGAATACCAGCTGGTGACAAGGAAATGGCTACAGGACGGCACTCTCCTCCTCTTGCCTCCCTGAGCTTGGTTACCATTCCATGTTGCCAGCACACAGCACAGATTTCACCATCCTGGGCTGTTCTCACCTCGTGCTCCTCTCCATTCAGGAAATGGCTCACAGCTTCTCCCCAACCAATGGGAACAGATGGGTGTGGACTGTGGAAGGCAAAGTAGAAGCCCAGTACAGGAGCGTTGCTGTGGGGCCTTAGGGCACATCGGAGTTGGATTTTGTGGAGCATATGATAATATGACAGGAAGGCTGCAGGGGCCCCATGGAGCTAGGGGTAGGGTTGTGATTGTGACCCCCTGCAACCCCTTATGCTACGCCCATGTGTATATATATATATATATATATATATAGTATTGTTTGGATTGATATAATTTATTTAGCAACAGCACCGAGCACCGAGTTCACTGAGGCTTTTGACTTACAGTGCCTTGAAAAATGTATTCATATCCCTTGAAATTTTCCACATTTTGTCATGTTACAACCAAAAACGTAAATGTATTTTATTGGGATTTTATGTGATAGACTAACACAAAGTGGCACATAATTGCGATGTGGAAGGAGAATGATAAATGGTTTTCAGAACTTTTAAAAAGTAAATATGTGAAAAGTGTGGCGTGCATTTGTATTCAGCCCCCTTTACCCTGATACCCCTAACTAAAATCTAGTGGAACCAATTGCAATTCAGAAGTCACCTAAATACTAAATAGAGTCCACCTGTGTGTAATTTAATCTCAGTATAAATACAGCTGTTCTGTGAAGCCCTCAGAGGTTTGTTAGAGAACCTTAGTGAACAAACAACATCATGGAAGCCAAGGAACACACCAGACAGTTCAGGGATAAAATTGTGGTGAAGTTTAAAGCAGGGTTAGGTTATAAAAATGTATCCCAAGCTTTAAACATCTCACATAACACTGTTAAAATCCATCAACCGAAAAATGGAACGAGTATGACACAACTGCAAACCTACCAAAGACATGGCCATCCACCTAAACTGACAGGCCAGACAAGAAAAGCATTAATCAGAGAAGCAGCCAAGAGGCCCATGGTAATTCTGGAAAAAGTTGCAGAGATCCAAAGCTCAGCTGGGAGAATCTGTCCACAGGATAACTATTAGTTGTGCACTCGACAAATTTAGCCTTTATGGATCAGTGGCAAGAAGAAAGCCATTGTTGAAAGAAAGTCAAAAGAAGTCCCGTTTGCAGTTTGCAAGAAGCCATGTGGTAGACAACATGGAGCAAATATGTGGAAGATGGTGCTCTGGTCAGATGAGACCAAAAGGTCGGACTTTTTCATCAATTTGGTCCGATCGGACAAGGTTGTTGAAAAATCAGACCGTGTGTATGCACCATCGGACAGTGTTCGTCGGTTTGTCCGTCGGACAAAGTCTTATCTCCTGCTGGAAAGATTTGCCGTCAACCCGGTCCGATCACACCAAATCCGAGCGTGTGTACGCTTGTCCGACGGACAAAGTGCTACGCATGCTCAGAAGAAATTCTGTGACGGAAGCGCTCGGTCAGGTAAAACTACCTTTCCTAATCGACACAGCACATTCGTCACGCTGCAATGTTAAAATGTCTTTAATGCAGCGCATTCTCTTTTTCTTTACAATGCAACAAGAATGACATCTTTTAGCTGCTCCTATTCACCCGCACTTCTCACAAACTTACTTCTTTATTACTTTGCACCATTTATACACTACATGTTTATTTTTACTCTGAACGGAAAAGAATCTTTGTTATTTTTTTACCATGATTTGTCTTTTTTTTTTTTTTTTGGGGGAATACATATTTGAATGTTTTTTTTTTTTTTTTTTTGGAGGGGGGTTGTGTGTCTCAAATTACCAAAAACACATTATTTACATTTGTATTTCTTGCTTAAATTTACTAGGAGGTTGTTTGTTGTTGTTGCCCCTTGTTAATTCTACTTTAGGATTAGTGAAATGTACCAGCCTACTCAAAGAAAAACTGTCATTGTAGCAAAGTAAAACACAATAGTCAATGATTATTTCAAATCCAAAAAACCTTTATTTAGGTCACACCAACAAACCAAAGAGGAACGCAGCCATGGTGAAACTTGGGGAATTTGCAAAGCCTTGGCCCCCCACGGCAACCATCATTGTTCAAGCGTAGAAAATTGGGGGCCTGAGGAGTACGTATATTAAGGGGAGTGCAATCTGGTCGTGAAGTCCAAAGTATCCGGAACTGCAGCAGATGCCATCTAGGTCCCCAGGCTCTGGTACTACGAGAGGCTCCATCTTCTCTCAGACCAGACTGATTGCAGGTCGTCACTCTCAGGTCTTCCTTCCACGCTTCCTTGCACGCTGTGGCTGTCGTGCTGGTGGGGTGGCAGAAGGAGGAGGAGGAGGAGGAGGAGGTGGAGCATGGTAGCTATGGCAAACATGTGTGACTGGGGTCATCTCCCCAGCCCTACCCTTATTTAGGACATGGAGGATGAGCCCCTCACACATGTTGCGTTGCCTCACCTCCATACCCATCATTTTTGTGACAACCACCGAGCCAAAGGTCTCCTCATCGGCGGGTGTGGCATGTAGGGAGTCTGAAGCCTCTCTTATCATCCGGAGCGCTGACTGTGCCGCATAACCCCCCCTTCTCGCCCTTTTGTACGGAGGGCGGAGGGGAGGGGTTTGGGTGTCAGTCAGGCTCCGAGGCCTAGCCCCCTCTTGGCTGCCACTACCCAGCTGGTGGCTGCCACTAACCCCTGCCTCCTCCTGACTGCCACCTTCCACAGCCACCTCCTGGCTGAGGTCTTCCTGTGTAGGAAAAAGGGACATAGTTTCAGTTATTTGTTCATCAAACACACACAATTCTCATCTAGTGACTGTTGCAAAATGTTTACAAATAGAAAACCATACAATTCTCAGCCCAGCAGTTTAGATTCTGGCCCCAAATGTCTCCAACACCACTGTCTGTTGATATGTCAAACACGTTAGGAACTAAGCAATTGGCGATCCTGAATTAAGTGAACATCATTCATTATTCCCCTAAATGGTAGCAAAACTACTATACCTGGAACAAGCTGGGCTCCTCCACCTCTTCCAGACTGGAAGGCCCAGGTTGCTCCTCGGAAGCCTCATCAGGGGTGGGCTGTGCGCAAGGAAGCGTGGAAGGAGGAGTTGAGGTTGGCTCCGTGACATCAGCCTGGTCCTTCAGAAAATGGAGACTCTGATAGTACCAGAGCTTGGGGACATAGACCTCATCTGCTGAAGTTGCAGTTTCCTCAGACTTCACGACCTTCTTCCTCTCCCTGATATACGCACTCCTCAGGCTGCCAATTTTCTTTCTAATATCATCAACAGTTGCCGTGGGGAACCTTGGCTTGACAAATTCCACAAGTTCCTCCAGGGCTGCGTGCCTCTTTGGTTTGTTGGTGTAATGTGGGTGTATACCCTGCCACAATATGGGAAAATCCCTGTATTTGGCAATGAAGAGGGGGAGAAAACTCATGTCGTTGAATCCCTTCATATCAATCTCTGCAAGACACAACAACACACAAAACCCTCAAAATTATGTCAGGCTAAACTCTCCTAATCTTCTCCATAAAGAAGCCTCAAGTTCAAATCAGTCTAGGCTAGTTATGTACCAACGTTAAATTGTACCTTCGTTTGTAGCGATCGTCTCGTGTGAGTTTTCTCTCCCCTCGTCTCCCAGATCGTGGCTACGACACAGGCGTGTGACGTTTTATATACACTGCGCATGCTTCAAACTCCGCCCGCCCCTGACGATCTTTCTCGTCTATTCCCCACCCCTTCTCTTTACGGCGTAGTGGGGAGAGCACATGGCGGGGACACAGCAGGTGCGCCACAAATATCCCACCAACGAGGAGGAGGACGAGGAAAGTCCGGAGGCAGAAACGTCCCGATCCCGGAACCTGAAATTCAAGGCCTCCAATATGTCATTTGGAGAAATGTTGGAGATGGTGGACATATTAAAGAGGAGCGACTATGATGGGAAGTATGGGCCTTACCTCAACCCCAATGTCCGCAAGGCCAAGATCATGTCTAAAGTTGTGAGAAGGCTGTACAATAATTTTGGGGTACAACGATCCAAGGAGCAACTCAGGAAACGCTGGTCAGACCTGAAACTGAGGGAGGCCGATCAGTACAGAAAGATCAAGAGAATTCTTCAAAAAAGTAAGTAGTTGTGTTTTGTGTTTGATTTCTTGCTTGCATACTGCTCCATTGTGTTTTGATTTTTACCAAGTTGTACATTCCAAAATGGCCACTTTCAGGTTCGTCTGTGCATTCGATCGTACTCAGCCTCGATCTTTCTGCCACTGTCATGGTCGTGTGTGTGTGCATTCGATCGTACGCAACCTTGATCGTTCGGCCACTTATAATACGATGTTTGGTGTTTTTTTGGGGAAAGGAAGTTTGTTCTCACTAGAAATGTCATCAAGAATGTAAAGCCAATTTATTCAATGTAAAGGAGAGGTCACTCAGTAGCTGTTTACCCATCTGGACTCTAGAGCACTAGTGCTGGGACACCCAAACCCCCTTTTTATTATGCTTTTCCACACATGTGCTCCAGTGGATACTAGAGGGGGGTCTCCATCACACAAACTTCTACCAAAAAGCTAGTCAGTTTAGCACCTTTACAAAGTGACTTCATTCATGTAGTTGACATTTGTAACTGGCCAAACTAAAATAGTGTCCGTCACTTTCAAGCAATGTTTGTCATTTCCTATTTCTGCCCTCAATAGCTTGTGTTGCTAAATCTTCCTTTTGGACATTCTCATAGGGGAGCGAAAACTTGGGCCGTCTGAGGAAACCCCCAAACCAACACCTACCAAAAAAGGGGAAAGAGCAGAAGCAGAGGAGGAGGAGGAGGAGGAAGGAGAGATCATCGAACTTGGAGAAATTGTCACCACAACAGGTGAGTGTGGGAGAACACAGCTACTGGTAAGCTAATCCATGTATGGCTGCCTCATTTCCAACACCCCATTTTTGTTTGTTTGTGGTTTTTAGGTGACGTGGATGTTGTGGAAGAAAAATCGCACTTTACCACAGAGAGTGCCCACGTACTCATCGGAGAGATAATGGTCTGCAATAGAGATCTAGATTACATAAAGCAAAACATCAATGATGTTCAACAAAAATTGAAGAACATCATTGATGTTTTAGGAAAAATATGAAAAAGCAACAAGTAATTTACACACATTTGTGCCAGCTTCTGAACACATTTGCAACTTAAAAACTGTCTGAAATTTGGAACATGCACACATTGTGTCCACATGTGCTAGCTCCCATCATGGTGGGTGAATGGCAACGTTTTTTTGGGGGTGCAAACACTTTACGAACTACGAAAGTGGTTGTGGTGAAGGGGTTGCACCCCCAAAAAACGTCCATTCATCCCCATGATGGAAAATGGCACTTTTGAAGCTTCTAGGCATGTGTTTTACCATCTAATGACCATTTTCATAACCAAATTGTGTGCATGTTCCAAATTTCCACTTTTCGGGGGTGACCCCCCCATGTGATGAAGGCAAGATCAAACACACTTTGAACATATAGTCATGTCTGATCTTGTCTTCACTTTACAAAGTTGAACTTTCCTACTTCATAGGTTCTGCTTAGCTCCATGCCTGGTTTTACAAATTGCGTAATCTTTGTAAATAATGTTGTAAATAACCAAGATGTTGTCAGTTTTGGCGTGAAGATTGTAAACGCACTTGTGAATGTTTTCCAAGTAAACTTTTTTATTTTTCCAAATGTGTGGCTTCCTTATTTAAATAAAACAATGCATTATGTATGTAAAATGTAAAGGATATGGGGGGCAATGGGTGTTATTTACTAAAGGCAAATCCACTTTGCACTGCAATTTCCTTTCCCAGGGAACTTTTTCAATGCACTTGTAGAGCATAGCGGATTTGACTTATGTAAATGACACCCACAGTGCTTTGTACGAAAACACGGAGCACAGCATTTTGGAGAATACACACATGTCAGACCTGGTGCTGAAAAGGAGTATTTTGGGTGTCAGTTATGCAGGAGAAACCTTCTCTAGACCAAAGATTAGGTAGCAAACACACATGAGAATAATCTTTTTGGGAAGAAGAGACTGTTACCTCCTTTTGCCCAGAAAGTGCATTACCACTGTCGAAGGCAAAGGGAAAAAATGACAAAGTAAAATAAGCTAAAAAGAAGACTGAAATGACAAGAAATCAGAGGTTGGTTAAAATATCAGATTTATTAAAAAATGCCTCTCACACATCGTCAGGCAGAGCAATGGCCCCCCTACCCACAAAGTATTCCATATATTGGTCCCGGACCACGCGGGCATTGAGAGGGGGCAAGCCTGGACGTGCCACTCGAAGGGCTGTGAGGTCCGCATTTGGAGGGCCCTCCACATCTGGGCCAACGGGCACCACATAGTTCCTGTTATGTCTTTTGAGGAAGTTGTGCAATATGCAACAGGCAAGAACTATGTGGTTCAGTTTGTATTCCGCCAAGTTAAATGCCGTCAGGAACAGGCGGAAGCGGCTGGCCAGGATGCCAAAAGCGTTCTCCACCACTCTTCTGGCTCTGGACAGCCTGTAGTTGAAGACCCTCTGGTCCGGGGTGAGGGTCCTCATCGGGAACGGCCTCATCACATGGGGAGTCAGCGCAAACGCTTCATCTGCGACAAAGACGAAGGGGAGTCCTTCGGCATTCTCCTCTGGAGGTGGCAAGCACAGACTGCCACTTTGGAGACGCCAGTAGAACTCCGTGTGCGTAATGGCCCCACCATCCGATATCCGGCCGTTCATCCCCACGTCCACATACATAAACTCGTATGTTGCCGACACCACCGCCAACATCACTACACTATTAAACCCTTTATAATTATAATAGTAGGACCCCGAGTTGGGCGGTGGGACGATGCGGACGTGTTTCCCATCAATTGCCCCTCCGCAGTTAGGAAAGTCCCAACGGCTGGCAAAGTGGGAGGCCACAGTCTGCCATTCCTGTGGCGTGGAAGGGAACTGTGGAGTGAAACAAGAAAAAAAAAATGAGTCACTTTGCACCTAAACATTGCAAGCAGATTAGACAATCAACATCTTGGAACAAGAGCATTGTATAAAATTGGAGGCTGGAAAGTATTTACACAGAAAAGTAGAGGCTCCCCTTCACAGATTACTCACCCCCCCATCAATCCCCCCACTTCTGATGGGACATTGGCAATAACTATGGTTTTGGGGGGGGGGGGGGTGGTGGACAGGTAACCCTCTGCACTTCATTGATTGGCAAATGGCTCAATAATGTGGCCTAGTTTGGCCAGACCCTCTGTACTTAACACTATTGGCAGGCCACAGGAAAGATCAAATAACATTTCCCCCCCCCCCCCCCCCCCAAAAAGGCAGGCACAGTGTGACATTATTAAATTACCAAGCAAGCTAATAGGAGGGAAAGAAGACAAAAAATTAGGAAATGGAATGTATGGAGGCAGCCCCTTGCACTACATGCTTTGCTGAATTCATCCCTAAAGATGCGCACTATAAAGAGGTAGGTATATAGTGTGTATTGACCTTGGGAAAGCCAGCAGATAAAGGATTGGTACCATCTGACAGAGCAGTTGGGGGAGGGGGTTCCTAATGAGTTTGCCCCCCCCCCCCACCAAAAGAACAAAAAAAGGGGGCTCTACATGAAGTAAACCACACAGCAAACATTTGTGCATATTTTAGGGGGTGTTTTGGGGCAAACAATACTATGCAGCAGACAAAAGACATTGCTTAAGTGACTAGGCCATAGGTGTCTATTGGGGCAGAAGAGCATGCTGGTGAGGTAAGTGAAGGGAAAAATGCATGAAGGAGAAAAGGGGCACAGCATATTAGAACATATTGCAATCATGGTAATTAGGGAAGGAGGTCAAAAATACAAGTCATTAGCAAACAGAGCATACATAGAAGGGAATAGTAAAGTAGAAATGTTACCTTAATATAGTCCTCCTGCAGGACCTGAATGATGGCAGAACAGGTCTCTGGAATAATGATTCCCAGGGCCTGGGGAGAGATACCTGAAGAGAACTTCAAATCCTGAAGACTTCTCCCTGTCGCCAAGTACCTCAACGTGGCAACAAGCCTCTGCTCCGGAGTAATGGCTTGTCTCATGCAGGTATCCTGCCGGCTGATAAAGGGGGTCAGCAAAGCCAAAAGACGGTGAAAATCGGGGTCCGTCATCCTGAGAAAGTTCCTGAAATCATCAGGATTATTCTCCCGGATCTCACGAAGCAAAGGCATGTGCGAGAACTGGTCACGCTGAAGCAACCAATTCTTGGTCCACATACTCCTCATCACTCTGTTCATGGACGGGTCTTGGGTCAAAGCTAAAAGCCCGACACCAATTCCGCGTACAGCACGAACTCGGCGACGAGTACGCACGGGAAACATCGCTCAGAAGGTCACAAAAGGTCGGCTGGTCAGAACGGACAAACAGAAAGCACCGATAAACAGCAAGGCCTGAAAGAACGAAGTGAATACCAGCAACGAGCAGACAATAAGCAGTGCAAATCAAAGCGTCCTATATCAAGATATAGGCCGCAATGACCAACAAATGCGAACTGACTACACGCACTAATAAACAGATACGCACGACAAGCACAAACTGAAGAGCAGTAACGATCTGAGTCAGAAAACTGAGAAGCGCGAATCTTAAGTCACCAAACTTCCACTAACTCTCGATAAACACGGGATCAGCAGAAGGAGCCCAACGGGTGCCTGACGTGGTGCTGAACTTCCCTTTTGTAATCTCGTGGACGACGACTTACGTCACGACGTTCTTCCGGACCGGATATTCCGACAACGTAGTCCGACCGTGTGTACGCAACGCCAACATCGGACAAAGTACGTCGGACAAAGTCCGACCGACCTGGTCCGCGGATTGTCCGAGCGTGTGTATGGGGCTTTAGTGTCTCCAAATTTATCCAGCTTCTGGCAGCCATGTCTTTCCTCTTTGTCCTTTCAAACACAACTCCCTTGTCCGAACACATATTTCTTTCAAAAACCCTCTCCATGCCCCTCCCACCCATTTCCTGCATACACCAACTTCCTCTGCTCAGATGCAAAACCTAGCTATCTGGTTTATTTACATATCAATGGAGGGGGAAGGGCCTCTTGTAAACATATGCTCTTACCAAACGTAACTATATTATTGCTATCAAGACAATATACAAAATTGGCCATAGCAACACACCAAATAACCTTATCCATGCGGGAAAGCCTTCCTTGGTAGTTACAGCAGAGGAACCTCCTCAATTGTCACTCTATTGCACCTGTGTCTTGGATCACCATCACAACAGATGCCAGCAAAAGGGGCTGGGGAGCTCTCTGCTTGACAGAAGTAGCCCAAGGCATATGGAGCTCTCCTTCTCACAGGATCGTTTCCAATGTTCTAGAACTCCAGGCAGTGTTCGATCCAAGACACAGGTGCAATAGAGTGACAATTGAGGAGGTTCCTCTGCTGTAACTACCAAGGAAGGCTTTCCCGCATGGATAAGGTTATTTGGTGTGTTGCTATGGCCAATTTTGTATATTGTCTTGATAGCAATAATATAGTTACGTTTGGTAAGAGCATATGTTTACAAGAGGCCCTTCCCCCTCCATTGATATGTAAATAAACCAGATAGCTAGGTTTTGCATCTGAGCAGAGGAAGTTGGTGTATGCAGGAAATGGGTGGGAGGGGCATGGAGAGGGTTTTTGAAAGAAATATGTGTTCGGACAAGGGAGTTGTGTTTGAAAGGACAAAGAGGAAAGACATGGCTGCCAGAAGCTGGATAAATTTGGAGACGCTTTTGTGAGTTGGACTCTGAGAAAGGAACTATGAAGGACATCTTGACCCCTAAGTTGAGTAATTGTTTAGTTTATCTAATGTGTACAAATTGTACATGCTTATATGCGTAGGCATATATTTTGTAAGCTATAAGTTGTGTTGTATTGTTCATCCTACAGTTTGTATGTATGTTTTAGTAAAGAATTGATACACTTCAGAAGTCTAAGCTTCCTTGGTTTTACCACAAGAACTTAATAGATAGACGCAAAGCATAACAGAGCATCTGTGAACAGCAATTTTCAAGTCTTGCCACAGATTGTTAATTGGATTTAGGTTTGGACTTTGACTGGGCCATTCTAACACATTAATATGCTTTGATCTAGTTCTGGCTGTATGTTTAAGGTCATTGTCCTGTTGGAAGGTGAACCTTCATCCCAGTCTCAAGTCTTTTGCAGACTCTAACAGGTTTTCTTAAAAGATTGCCCATATATTTGGCTCCACCCATCTTCCCATCAACTCTGACCAGCTTCCCTGTCCCTGCTGAAGAAAAGCATCCCCACAACTTGATGCTGCCACCACCATGTTTCATGGTGAGGATGGTGTGTTAAGGGTGATGTGCAGTGTTAGTTTTCCAGCACACATTTTGCTTTTAGGCCAAAGGTTCACTTTTGGTCTCATCTGACCAGAGCACCATCTTCCACATATTTGCTCCATGTTGTCCCCCACATGGCTTCTTGCAAACTGCAAACGGGACTTCTTTTGACTTTCTTTCAACAATGGCTTTCTTCTTGCCACTGATCCATAAAGGCTAAATTTGTCGAGTGCACAACTAATAGTTATCCTGTGGACAGATTCTCCCAGCTGAGCTTTGGATCTCTGCAACTTTTTCCAGAATTACCATGGGCCTCTTGGCTGCTTCTCTGATTAATGCTTTTCTTGTCTGGCCTGTCAGTTTAGGTGGATGGCCATGTCTTTGGTAGGTTTGCAGTTGTGTCATACTCGTTCCATTTTTCGGTTGATGGATTTTAACAGTGTTATGTGAGATGTTTAAAGCTTGGGATACATTTTTATAACCTAACCCTGCTTTAAACTTCACCACAATTTTATCCCTGAACTGTCTGGTGTGTTCCTTGGCTTCCATGATGTTGTTTGTTCACTAAGGTTCTCTAACAAACCTCTGAGGGCTTCACAGAACAGCTGTATTTATACTGAGATTAAATTACACACAGGTGGACTCTATTTAGTATTTAGGTGACTTCTGAATTGCAATTGGTTCCACTAGATTTTAGTTAGGGGTATCAGGGTAAAGGGGGCTGAATACAAATGCACGCCACACTTTTCACATATTTACTTTTTTAAAGTTCTGAAAACCATTTATCATTCTCCTTCCACATCGCAATTATGTGCCACTTTGTGTTAGTCTATCACATAAAATCCCAATAAAATACATTTACGTTTTTGGTTGTAACATGACAAAATGTGGAAAATTTCAAGGGATATGAATACATTTTTCAAGGCACTGTAAGTCAAAAGCCTCAGTGAACTCGGTGCTCGGTGCTGTTGCTAAATAAATTATATCAATCCAAACAATACTATATATATATATATATATATACACATGGGCGTAGCATAAGGGGTTGCAGGGGGTCACAATCACAACCCTACCCCTAGCTCCATGGGGCCCCTGCAGCCTTCCTGTCATATTATCATATGCTCCACAAAATCCAACTCCGATGTGCCCTAAGGCCCCACAGCAACGCTCCTGTACTGGGCTTCTACTTTGCCTTCCACAGTCCACACCCATCTGTTCCCATTGGTTGGGGAGAAGCTGTGAGCCATTTCCTGAATGGAGAGGAGCACGAGGTGAGAACAGCCCAGGATGGTGAAATCTGTGCTGTGTGCTGGCAACATGGAATGGTAACCAAGCTCAGGGAGGCAAGAGGAGGAGAGTGCCGTCCTGTAGCCATTTCCTTGTCACCAGCTGGTATTCTCTGTACCACCACACCCAGGGATGTCTACTCACCCTACTTCCCTGACAACTGGGGAAAAGACACACACCTCCCAACACTGACAGAGAAACCTTCAGAAATTGCTAAAACAAATCCCTTAACACCTCCTGGGGGGCCCCTGAAGGGCAGCAGGCTCCTGATTTTGTGTCGCCTGGCTTTGCTCTCCCAGATCTAAGTTGCCCCCCCCCCCCCCAAATCCACCTGAGCACTCCCTCCACCCTGCATGCTATGCCTGGCTGCTGAGCTCCTTTGCCATTACAGCACTCTATACTGTTTCTCCTCTGCAGGGTTGCAATCACATTCCTTTACAACACAGCTAATTAGCCATGATCTGCACAGGGTGTATCTGCCTACTGCAACTACACTGCCGTTCCGACCAGAGAATTTCACAGGTCAGAAGGGCAACATAAAAGCCAGATACACCCTGTGAAGACTGACAGACTGTGTGTAAAGGAATGTGATTTCAGCCCTGTGTAGTGTGTGTGGGGGGGGGGGGGGGCTGTATACAGTGCTGGGATGGGAAAGGAGCTCTGTCAAGTGACCTGCCAGGGGTCCCTGTCCTCTGATTCTCCAGCGGTAATCCCTGTCCTCTGCTTCTCGAACGGCAATCCCTGTTCTCTGATGTAAAGAGGAACTCTGGGAACTCAAAACTCTTAAGCCACTTTGAGTATCTTGGTGTGTGGTGGCTATATCTGCACGCACGTTGGAAGTAGTGGGGAGAGGGGGCAGGTGAACATTTGCATCAGGGCCCACAAGCTTCAAGCTACGCCTCTGTATATATATATATATATGACCATAAGTGACAGCAGCCCTCACAAAATATCCACAAACAGATATCAAACAATATTATATGTCAATTTGTGTTATGCTATCCCTTTAAGAAATTGTCAAAACAAAAATGATGTGCAACAAAGCGCAATTAATGTTCTCCATACATATTCCAACATACATTAGAAGAGAGAAAAAAAAAGGACAATGTTCATGATAAAACAAGATGACAATCTTGTCCATCACCACCTTAGGTCATGTGCAGCTTACTGGAGGATGAGACCCCTTAACTATAGAAGGTCAAATGTGTTTGCCCCTAATGACAGGGTGAAATATGGTGTAAAATGGATTCCCCAAAGAAGGACTCACCGCTACTCAGAATGGCTCAAGGACATTAAAATAACTCATGACCCAGTAAAGAAAAAGGACAGAGCACCCATTGCATAATACCCCAATAAATGTGATCAAAATGTACTTATCAAACCATATACTCACAAAAGTGTGCAACATAAATAGTGAAGAAAGAAAGATTTCCTGTGCAACAACTCCACTGACACTGTGTTAAAATCCAGCAAGGTGACACTATTATCCACCACCAACAAAAATCATGCGCTGCTTACCATTTCCTGAGACCCCCTAATCATAAGTGATAAATGGTGCTTGCCCCTCATTACAGGATGAAGTATGGTGTATAATAGATTCCCCAAAGATGTTTCTGTTCCGCAAGGTTTTGCGGATGGCAAACTTGGTAATTTTGCTTATCCCTAATGCTGATCATTTAGTTCAAACACTTGGCTGGATATTTTCAATTTCACACTAGTGGTCAAGCTGTCATCTTTTTGATATACTACCTGGAATTTAGTTTGACATAAACAGACAACTAAACTTAATGGAACTGTTTTTCAACCTGGCTAATTAGGTGACTAAGGTACATCAACACTATTTTAAATTAAACAATAACTTCAAAACAGAACTTCACTTAATTTTGACTTGAGTGGTGTATTAATATGAAGCAATTTTGTGATAGATCATCATCAGTTTGGAATATGTTTAAACTTTCTTTTCCACGTCTCAATGTTGAGTAAAACTTTTTGACTTTGCTGGAAGTTTTTTCTTTAGTTAATATTCAGCAGAACTTTTCATGTTGCAGGCAGAACAGAGGACACACGAAGAAATACTTTGTGGAGAAGGTAATTGGATTGTATGAGAAACTGCCAAGAAATTTGGGAGTTTCCAAGGGGAGCATTACGGGATTAGATTACAGAAAGGTAATTACTGAAAAGACAGAATGATCTGCTGATGGGGCAGAAAACAGAATCTATTGTTCAAAGAATTAAAGTTTTAACATTTAGTAAACCTAAAGTGAATGTGAGCTTTGCTCATGCAGGGCAAAACAACAATTTCACTTTATTGGTGGCCCCAGCAATTGTTTATTCTCACTTTCTTTTCATTCCTCCACCACTCTCTTTACTGCTGAAAGTACGCATAGAGGGGAATGTATCAAAACTGGAGCAGACAGAATCTGAAGTAGCTATACATGGCAACCAATGATCTCCTACCTTCAGTTTGTTCAACTAATTTAAAAATGAAAGGTTAGAAGCTGATTGGTTGCCAAACACAATTAACCCTGATAACATAATTTATGACAAGATGTAATGAAATGATTAATGTATGTAAAAAGTTTTTTATAATAAAAAATTAAATTATAAAAAAAAATCATTTATGACAAAACGTGTAGGGCAGACCATAGTGGAGAAGACTATTTGTGCCTTCATTCTCTTGCATTTGCAAGTTTTGCTCTTGTATAAATAAAAAATAGCTTTATTTATCTGCACTAATGGGAGTGCTTCTTCTATACATGTTATGTGGCAACATATGTTTCTGAGGAGTTGCAAAAGATGTGCAGCCAGCTGATATCCTCAATTACCTATATGATGGTTCTGCTATAAAAATGCAGATTGACTTATTTTGCCTCAACGGCTATATTTCTGGTAAGAGTATAAATTGGTCACAAAGGTGGAGTTAACATAATGAGAGCAGATTCTGTTTAGGAGTTAGCAGAGGATTGTTTTCTGATTGCACAATTCCCTATTTTTTGGGACATTTGGAGTGAATTACTTTTTGTATTTTTTATCATCTCATAATTATGTTTTTTATTTGTTTGCATTGTAAAAGATTTTTAAATGGTATATAAGAACTTTGCACTGCGTTATTTACATGAATTGGATTCATTGTATAGGTATTTGAAGGGGTAGAGTGGAATGCTTATACATTTTGCCATACACAACTGCTCCAGATATGATACGTCCACCACATAAAAATCATGTATTTGCTCCTAATTGTGACTTGGAACTTACATTGGGGAGTTTACACAGGGCTGAGGACTCTCCCTGCCCCACGTGACAGTGTTGGGTTCCAGTCAATCAATAAGCACATGCTCTGTCACATTGGAGGAAGAGGAATGAGACACTGTTTTTGTAGACTGAATTGAAAAAAGCAATACAAAGAGCAAAATTCCAGAACAATCCATCATATATCAACTTGTAACTGATCTGAATATAGTGAACCAAAATATGGTAATTGTGGATTACTTCACATTAAAGTGGAGTTCCACCCAGATTTTGAAGTCCTCATCATCCAGCAGTAATGTGTGCAGTAATTACAAATTGGCATATAAATGTTTTTTTCTGGATCACTTACTTTAGTAAATCTTTATTCTGAAATAGATGCATTTTTGTATCCTATCACAGAGTGGTATAAATAGCAAGGTGCCACGTCCTATACATAGATAGAAATTTAGAAAGAAGGGGACTTTGGACTTTTTAGGCACAGTAACAAAATAATTTTTTAGCTAAAATATTTATTTAAATATACAAAATCTCTGTTTCTTAACTCCGTTATTGAAACAGAGTTAAGAATGCATTGTATTATAAGGAGAAACAGGGATGTAAGATAAGGCTCCTGTGTGCTAAAGAAGAGACTTATATGAGATCTATATGGTGTGGGGGGGGAGGGGGAGGGGGGAAGTGAGTAGATGGGGAGAATGGGTGGATAAGAGGGGATAATTAATATAGAGGTAGGGGGGTTTGAATAGATATGAATATATATATGCGTGTATGTTTTTCTTACCCTCTTTTCTTTCTCTCACGGGAGTCTTATTGGAGTAGAAGTATAAATACTATGTACTATATGTAAAATATGTCATTATAAAGTATGTTGTTATAAAAGACTGGCGGAATGCGTTTGGAGAACTCGGCCTGGAGCAGCCGTGCTCAACCACCAACCCTCAATAGGTTAACACTCATAGTCCGGGAGGCACGGAAGTTGAGTGGTTAAAAGCAGAGTTGCTTTAGGAACCTTGGGAGGTCGCAGATAACGACCGACCCAGGAACCGATAGAAGGGAAGAGAGGGAGGGAAGTAGGACGGGAGGTGGGTGGCCTGGGTTTTTTTTGTTATTTATTTATTTATTTATTTATTTTTGTTTTTATTCTATCTTTCTTCTTTCTTTACTTGTTCCCCCCCCCCCCCCCCGGTCATCTTTACTATAGGGGGGTCGTGGACTTAGGAAAGGAGGGAGAGAAGGAAAACGGAAACCCTAACAATAATGTCTCTTATTGTAAAGGGATTAAATATCCCCAAAAAAAGACGAATGCTATTCCAAGATTTAAGGAGATTGCAGATCTCACAAAGGAAACACACTTCAGAGAAAGTAACCTCCCTCTGTTAAGAAATAGTAGCTACCCATCGGTGTACCATGCATTTAACCCTGATTCCAAAACTAAGCGAGTAACCATTATGATATTGAACAAAGTAGCATAGAATCTCAGGGATTCCCTGACAGATGCAAAAGGAAGGTACCTGTTTATTAAGGGAACCATAGGGGGGGTTGGAGTAACATTAGATACATATTATACCCCCAATATACAGCAAGATCTTTTTGTAAAAAGTACATTCTTCAAACTTATGGGGTTCATGGAGGGACAGTTGATTATGGGGGGAGATCTTAATATCAAACGAATAAATCAAACAATATAAAATCCACATCCCATGTGTCAAAATAAATGGATAAAAATAGTGCAATAAAACTATAAGTGGCAATAAATATTCAAGTGAAAAATAAATAGTATATAAATATTGAGTAGCAAATAACGTGTAAAATGCAATAAATAAATAATGAGAACACTATGTGCAAAAAGGCATCCGTGAATGAATAGACCTGTGCATTTAAAAACAAAAAGCACAAATAAACCTGTGTTCAATAAATAAATAAATTGCCGTGAGTCCAAGATATTAAAATTGAAAGTCCTGTGCAATCAAACAGATATTCCCATATAAAGTGCACAATTCATAAGCAATCTCCAGGTGAAGTGGTGGCTTTTATATTCGTAATAGTCTTTAAGAGTTAAACGTGGTGCTCCTTTTCATGCAGATGTCCTAGGCTGTTTCCCCCAACCCCTTACCTTATAGGTAAGGAAAAACAACCTTACTGGGCTTGGGCATTGGGCAAAACAGTGTGGGCTCCCGGCCGAGATCCCACACAACTAAAAGACTTTTAGTTGTGTGGGATCTCGGCCGGGAGCCCACACTGTTTTTTATCCACTGCTGCATTGACTCTGCATGTAATGTAAGTTATCTGCTGCTTATTTAACCACTTCAGCCCCGGACCATTTGGCAGCCAAAGGACCAGAGGTCTTTTTTCAATTTCGCACTGCACTACTTTAACTGGTAATTGCGCGGTCATGCAATTTTGTAACCAAACGAAATTTGCGTCCTTTTCTTCCCACAAATAGAGCTTTCTTTTGATGGTATTTGATTGCCTCTGTGATTTTTATTTTTTGCGATATAAACGGAAAAAAGAGCGAAAATTTTGAAAAAAAAAGAGATTTTCTACTTTTTGTTATAAAAAAAATCTAATAAACTCAATTTTAGTCAAACATTTGGGCCAAAATGTATTCAGCCACATGTCTTTAGTAAAAAAAAAATGCCAATAAGCGTATATTTATTGGTTTGCGCAAAAGTTATAGCGTCTACAAACTAGAGTACATTTTCTGGAATTTACACCGCTTTTAATTTATGACTGCCTATTTCATTTCTTGAGGTGCTAAAATGGCAGAGAAGTACAAAACCCCCCCAAATGACCCCATTTTGGAAAGTAGACACCCCAAGCTATTTGCTGAGAGGCATGTTGAGCCCATTGAATATTTTTTTTTTTAGTCCCAAGTGATTGAATAAAGACAAAAATAAAAAAGATTTTTTTTTTTTTTCAAAAAGTTGTCACTAAATGATATATTGCTCACACATGCCATAGTTATATGTGGAATTGCACCCCAAAATACATTTTGCTGCTTCTCCTGAGTATGGGGATACCACATGTGTGGGACTTTTTGGGAGCCTAGCCACGTACGGGGCCCCGAAACCCAAGCACCGCCTTCAGGATTTCTAAGGGTGCAAATTTTTGATTTCACTCCTCACTACCTATCACAGTTTCGAAGGCCATAAAATGCCAAAATAGCACAAAACCCCCCCAAATGACCCCATTTTGGAAAGTAGACACCCCAAGCTATTTGTTGAGAGGCATGGTGAGTATTTTACAGCTCTCATTTGTTTTTGAAAATGAAGAAAGTAAAGAAAAAAAAATTTTTTTTTTTTTTTTTTCAATTTTCAAAACTTTGTGACAAAAAGCGACATCTGCAAAATACTCACAATACCTCTCAGCAAATAGCTTGGGGTGTCTACTTTCCAAAATGGGGTCATTTTGGGGGGTTTTATGCCATCTGGGCATTCCATGGCCTCCGAAACTGTGATTGGCAGTGAGAAGTGAAATAAAAAAATTACACCCTTAGAAAGCCTGAAGGCGGTGATTGGTTTTTGGGGTTCCGTACGCAGCTAGGCTCCCAAAAAGTCCCACACATGTGGTATCCCCGTACTCAGGAGAAGCAACAGAATGTATTTTGGGGTGTATTTCTACATATGCCCATGACATGTTTGAGCAATATATCATTTAGTGACAACTTTTTGTAAAAAAATATATATATATTTTTTTTTTTTCATTATTCAATCTCTTGGGACAAAAAAAAAAAAATATTTAATGGGCTCAACATTGCTCTCATCAAATAGCTTGGGGTGTCTACTTTCCAAAATGGGGTCATTTGGGGGGGGTTTGAACTGTCCTGGCATTTTATGCACAACATTTAGAAGCCTATGTCACACGTCACCCACTCTTCTAACCACTTGTAGACAAAGCCCTTTCTGACACTTTTTGTTTACATGAAAACATATTTTTTTTTTGCAAGAAAATTACGTTGAACCCCCAAACACTATATATAATGTTAAAGCAAAGGCCCTACAGATTAAAATGGTGGGTGTTGCATTTTTTTTTTCCACACAGTATTTGCGCAGCGATTTTTCAAACGCATTTTTTGTGGAAAAAATACACTTTTTTTTATTTTAATGCACTAAAACACACTATATTGCTCAAATTTTTGATGAAATAAAAAATATGATCTTAGGCCGAGTACATGGATACCAAACACGACATGCTTTAAAATTGCGCACAAACACGCAGTGGCGACAAACTACATACATTTTTAAAAGCCTTTAAAAGCCTTTACATGATACCACATTAGATTCACGGAGGAGGTCTACTGCTAAAATTACTGCCCTCGATCTGACCTTCGCGGTGATACCTCACATGCATGGTGCAATTGCTGTTTACATATGACGCCAGACCAACGCTTGTGTACGCCTTTGCGCAAGAGAAGGGGGGGCAGGGGTGCTTTTTTTTTTTTTTTTTATTTATTTAGCTTTTTTATTTTATTTTTAAACTGTTCCTTCCATTTTTTTTTCTTTGTTATGATTTTTATTGTTATCTCAGGGAATGTAAATATCCCCTATGATAGCAATAGGCAGTGACAGGTACTCTTTTTTTGAAAAAATTGGGGTCTATTAGACCCTAGATCTTTCCTCTGCCCTCAAAGCATCTGACCACACCAAGATTGGTGTGATAAAATGCTTTCCCAATTTCCCAATGGCGCGGTTTATATCCGGGAGGGGGGACATTCCCTCCCACTGCTTGTAAAAGCAGTCTAGAGGCTAATTACCCGCTAGAATTGCTTTTACATGAAAGCCGATCACTGGCTGAAAAGAATGATACCAAGATGATACCTAAACCTGCAGGCATCATTCTGGTATAACCATTCAAAGTCCAGCAACATACTGGACATATATTGTAATCTTTTTTTTTTCATGCAGCCTCTTGGCTGAACGAAAAAAAAAGAGATTGATTGGTGGGTATGCCCACCATTAGAATACCTCCCTTCATCCACCCACTTCTAATGATGGGCATACATGCACCATTTATATATGCCGATGCATGGGGGCATCCTCCCGCAAAAGTTATGCCGTGTACACACGGTCGGAATTTCGACCGTATGTACGTGGCATTAGGAGCCAATCGCTCCTCCCCCCCCCTGCTGCCCCCATGCTTCGGCACATATGCTCTTTTTTTTAACTGTGGTGGTGAAATCACCTCCTACAGCGTTGGAGTCGCGGCTTTATGTATCGTGGGAGCAAACGCTGTTGCTGTCAAGATAAATAAATCCGCGTTGCAACTGAATGGCGCACCTGAAAACAAAAAAATGCTTAACACTAAAACACAGTAAACAAAATTACATACCTGAAAAGCAAGCATGATAAAACATGATAAAACATAATAAAACATTGCAGAATAGAATGGAGTAAAAAAAGAGCAACAATAGAGAGAGAATAGAGTGAGAGAGAGAACAATAAAACGACAACTATTTTATTTTTTTTTATTTTTTTGAGATTCACAGGTAAAAAAGCTCCTGACTGAAGCGACTGAATCAAAACGCTACCACAAAAAAACTGTTAGCGATCGCAGGGATCAGGCCTGACTCTGCGAACGCTGCAGTTATGTGTGCTTAGTGTTTTGTAAGTGACAGTGATCGATCGATACTGCACTTGGGTGGGCTGGGCTGGGCGGAGGGGGAAAACGCAGGTGCTAGCAGGTATCTGGGCTGATCCCGCTAACAATGCGGTTTTTTTTGGAACCCTAAACTGCTGGGACGCTAGTATAGATCTGATCAGATCAGATATTGATCTGTTTAGATACTGTGCCACTAAGGGAGGTGTATGCTTTGTGCGTGGGTGTTTGCGGTACTGGCACTAACCTGGGGCGACGCAGACCTTATTTGACCCTAAAACCTAATTGATATCACCCGCCGGGCGATCAGGGGGTTAAACCGTTATTGGGTAATAAATGGCGGGTGCCCTGACAGTATAAAAAAAACAAGCTAACTAACCAGCGTCACCCGTAACAGTAATACAAAAAAAAACTGGTTACCTAGCGACACTAATGCAGCGATCAGAAAAACGATCGCTTAGTGACACTGGCAAAAGGGGGTGAAAGGGTTAACTAGGGGCAATCAGGGGGTTAAACCTTTATTAGGTAATATATGGGGGTACCTGACGCTATATAAAAACCTGACGGGGAACCTAAATAACGAAATAACTAACTGGCTAACCAGCGTCACCAGTGACAGTTATACAGTGATCACTGGTGAAAGGGTTAACTCTAGGGGCAATCAGGGGGTTAAAACCTTTATTTAGGTTGTAATATGGGGGTACCTGACCTATAAACCTATTTATGAACCTATATAAACATGGCGGTTACCTAAAAAAAAAAAAATGGTTACCTAGCGACACTAATGCAGCGATCAGAAAAACGATCGCTTAGTGACACTGGCAAAAGGGGGTGAAAGGGTTAACTAGGGGCAATCAGGGGGTTAAAACCTTTATTAGGTAATATATGGGGGTACCTGACGCTATATAAAAACCTGACGGGGAACCTAAATAACGAAATAACTAACTGGCTAACCAGCGTCACCAGTGACAGTTATACAGTGATCACTGGTGAAAGGGTTAACTCTAGGGGCAATCAGGGGGTTAAAACCTTTATTTAGGTTGTAATATGGGGGTACCTGACCTATAAAACTATTTATGAACCTATATAAACATGGCGGTTACCTAAAAAAAAAAATGGTTACCTAGCGACAGCAGTGACACTAATACAGCGATCAGAAAAACGATCGCTTAGTGACACTGGCAAAAGGGGGTGAAAGGGTTACCTGGGGGGCAATCAAGGGGTTAAACCTTTATTAGGGGGGGGTAGGGGGCTACCTTGGACCTAAAACTAACTGCCCTGACAGTTATTACAGTCACACTGACACTAAATGCAGTGATCAGTAAAAAAATGATCACTGCAATTAGTGACACTGTGACTGGGGGGGAGGGGGTGATCTGGGGGGTGATCAGGGGGTGACAGGGGGGTGGAATATGTGCCTAACTGTACTGGTGTCAGTGTAGTGTTGTGCACTAACCTTAACATGTTCGCCGCTCGGCGTCTCCGGTCACATAGACCGGCGCACCGAGCGTGACATCACTTCCGCCTTCCTGTCTATACAATAGACAGGAAGGGAAGCTTTTCATTGGCCAGGAGCGATCGCGAGGGGGTGGCCAGAAACCACTGGCCGTCCCCTCGTCCCGGATCGCTCCTGAAGCGATCCCGACCGTCCCCGCCGGCGGAGGGGGGTCCGATCGGACCCCCCAACCGCCGGAAGAATGTCACGTACAGGTACGTGATTCTGCCTGTACGTGCCATTCTGCCGACGTATATATACAGGGGGCGGTCGGGAAGTGGTTAATAAATCTGTTAAACTACTACACAATGGAGCGCTTCAATCTGTTTGCTCACATGTCCGCCTGAGAGGAGCTGGCAGGGACGCAGTTAGAGGATCAGATCCGGAGGAGGTGGATGCCCAAGCCCAGTAAGGTTGTTTTTCCTTACCTATAAGGTAAGGGGTTGGGGGAAACAGCCTAGGACATCTGCATGAAAAGGAGCACCACGTTTAACTCTTAAAGACTATTACGAATATAAAAGCCACCACTTCACCTGGAGATTGCTTATGAATTGTGCACTTTATATGGGAATATCTGTTTGATTGCACAGGACTTGTTTTCAATTTTAATATCTTGGACTCACGGCAATTTATTTATTTATTGAACACAGGTTTATTTGTGCTTTTTGTTTTTATATTGTTTGATTTTATTATTTGCTACTCAATATTTATATACTATTTATTTTTCACTTGAATATTTATTGCCACTTATAGTTTTATTGCACTATTTTTATTCCATATTTGTAAATTTCATTAATTTCTTTTGATTTATTTCATTAATTTCTTTGGACGCTGTGTCTGGAGCCAGCCTTGTTGGACGATCCCCCTTGGAGTGGTGGACTTTTATTAGCGCCACATTTTTTATCCGATTACTATTTTTATGCATTATTGTTACGTTTTTAATTAGTTTTTTATATTCTTATCATTTTTATGCTAGCGCCCCATTATTTATATATATATATAAAGGGATATCTCAGGCTATATTAGAAGCAACCCCCCCCCCCCCCCTTTCACAGATCTTAATATCCCCCTAATTCCTAGCGAAGATACTTCATCAGGGGTTCGTCAGTGCCATAAGGAAAGGGATATCTCAGGCAATAGTAGAAGCAAGACTGGTAGATATATGGTGACTATTACACCCTATGGAGAGAGACTATTCTTCCTTTTCCAATCCACATAGAGTGTATTCACGGATAGATGTATTTTTCGTTCCACATAAACAATTATTTTCAGTTAAGGAAGCCACTATTGGCTTAGTCACCTGGTCAGATCATGCCCCAATTTTCTTAAAATACAATCTGATTGAAAGACACTATGTAGCTCCCAGGGTGTGGAAACTTAATGAGAGTCTCCTCCAAGATCCTATAGTGATGGATGAAGTTCGAAAGGAGATAAAATGTTTTTTTCAGGAGAATGAAAGCTTAGAAAGCTCTCCGGGAATAATTTGGGAAACACACAAGGCGGTAATACGGGGAATACTGATCAAGCATGGGGCGAGGATTAAGAAGGAAAGGGAAATCAAGCTAACAGAATTTTTAGCAAAAATACAATATCTAGAAGCATGACATAAACATGCTCAGACCATAGAAGTAGAACAGGAACAGGAACAAGTGACAGACTTACTACAGTATAGAGCCAAAATGGCAATACAGATAGGACGTAGGTACAGTTATGAATCAGGTAACAAATGTGGAAAACAACTGGTGAGAGTGCTTCGGGAAATAGATACAAAGACATCCATACCCATAATAAAGAAAAAGGATGGAGAGGAAGTGCAGCTACCAGGACAGATTGCTGATGCGTTTGGCGATTTTTACTCCTCACTTTATAATCTGAATTTGGGGGTTCCAGATCAAGCAACGATAGAGGAATATTTAATTTCAAGTGGAATGCCGAGTCTGACAAGTACTGTGCAGGAGGAGCTGGAATCGCCAATCACATTAGCTGAGGTAGAAAGTGCAATAAAACAAGCAAAAAGTGGGAAGGCACCTGGCCCAGATGGATTCTCAGTACAGTATTATAAATCACTCATGCCTGAATTAGGTCCTTATATGGTCAAATTGTTTAATGCAATAGGAGACACAACCTCCCTACACTCAGAGACAGTCAAAGCTACTATATCGGTAATACAGAAAGAAGGTAAAGATCCAAAGCAATGTGGAAGTTATAGGCCGATATCTTTGCTGAATGCAGATCTGAAAGTATTCAGTAAGATAATAGCCCTGAGGATACAGCAACATCTGCCTTCCTTGATCCATCAAGACCAAGTGGGTTTTGTACCAACAAGGGAATCAAGAGATAATACTATCAAAGCTTTGAACTTAATGCATATAGCTAACTCTACTGAGACTCCCTGCGTATTCTTAGGAACTGACGCAGAGAAGGCTTTCGACCGGGTGGGATGGAGGTTTATGTTCTCGGTCCTCCGACATATAAAACTAGGGGGGGGAAATGATTGGCTGGATAGCAAGTATGTATAAAGGACCTACAGCTCAAGTAAAGGTAAATGGAGTGGCTTCCCCACCCTTTGCGATAACAAATGGGACAAGACAGGGATGTCCGTTGTCCCCTTTGCTATTCGCATTGACACTTTAACCATTGTTGTGCAGAATAAGGCTTAATAGGGACATTCAAGGAATAATCATAGGAGGAATTCACAATAAAGTGGCAGCATATGCAGATGATATGCTTTTTTCAGTGACTAATCCGGTAATTTCACTTCCAAACCTTTTTAAGGAAATTGAGTCATACAGCATTTTATCTTATTTTAAAATAAACTGTTCCAAGTCAGAGGCCTTAATGGTAGCAGTCCCAAAGAAAATGATGAAGTCAATTAAATCTAACTATAAATTCAAATGGGCGGACCAATGTCTGAAATATTTAGGAACATCTATTGCAGTAGACCCTAATAAAACATATGAATTACATTTTTTGCCTGCATTAAATATGGTACGTGGACTACTGGAGAGATGGCACAAGGGAATACATTCCTGGTTTGGAAGAAGTAATATAATTAAGATGAATATTTTGCCAAAACTCTTGTACCTCCTCCAGGCAGTCCCAGTCTTAATACCGAGGAAATTTTTTAGAAATATTCAAATATTATTAATGACATTTATATGGGCAGATAAACAGCCAAGGATAAGGAGGACATTATTGACATTACCAAAACAATACGGGGGGCTGGCAACCCCGGATTTGTATAAGTATGTACATTTGGGCAGACTGCTGGACTGGTGCCGACATGGAGATCAGAAAATCTGGCCTAATTTAGAGCAGGCACAGTGTAGGGAGCTACTACACAGAGCACCTTGGTGCTACAGACATCTGATACAAAGTCGCACCCTACAATAGGACCTACACTACAGATATGTCACAATCTCTTTGTTAAGAACAAGCTATTCACACAGAATTCCCCCTTGGTCCCTATATTAGGAAACCCGCGATTTATACCAGGTATACAAAAAGGACCTTTTGAGGCACTGATTAAACGAGGGATAAAGCAAGCCTCACATTTTATAAAATCAGGTAAATGGCCGACATTGCAGGAGCTGATGGATAGAAAGGGTCCCTTTCAACTAGATCTCTGGCAGGCGGCACAATTAAGACATTTTTTAGCCCCAGGTTTATTAGACCGTGGGTACATGCCACTTGAGAAACTTTGTATGGAAAAAGAGCCAATTGCACATATAATTTCTAAAATGTATGCGTTATTGATCAAACCATCAGAGAATTTTCAGTTACCTTTTTTCCAAAAATGAGAAATAGATTTGGGGAGGACTTTTTCGGAAGAACAGAAAATTAATATGATACAATCTATATTTAAAACAGCGACATGTACAAAATTACAAGAAACTAATTATAAAATCAACTCACAATGGTATAGAACACCAGAAAAAATTAAAAAATACTTCCCGAATACATCAAGTGAGTGTTGGAGATTCCAGAAGGAGCAGGAAAACTTCTTACATATATTTTGGTTATGTCCAAAAATTGAAAAATATTGGAAGGAGGTACGAGAGATCACTCAAAAATTTAGTGAGGGGGAAATACGCGAGGATCCAGTGCTATTTCTTTTACACCTGTCAGAGATTCCGAGGAAAACTTATAGGAATTCTATCCTGTGTCACTTAGTGAATGCAGCTAAGGCATGTATAACACTTAGGTGGAAACAGACACAGCCGCCTACTGTGAGCATGTGGCTTAAAAAAGTAGAAGTGCTGCGACGTCAAGATCCTAACAAAAATTATCGCCAACCGCATTGCAACCTTTATTAATTCTTACATTCATAAGGATCAGGTGGGTTTCATTCCGGGTAGACAAGGTCCAGACCAGATACGGAGGACAATAGATATCATGTCTATTCTCCAAACTAATTGGGATGGTGGCCCCAAACTATCGGGAATGCTTCTATCTCTAGACCTTCAAAAAGCCTTTGATTCAGTTTCCTGGCCCTATATCTTCACCAGACTACATCGATGGGGATTCGGTCCGTGATTTATGGGTCTCATACAGGCGCTTTACTCCTCTCCCTCCGCAAAAGTTAGGATCCAAGGCTTCTATTCTAAACCCATATCGATACGACAGGGAACCAGACAGGGATGTCCATTGTCGCCACTAATTTTTGCAATCGCAATAGAGACGCTGGCCATAGCAATTAGACAAAACCCGGACATTAAAGGGGTTTCCTGTGGTCTCCAAACTCATAAATGTGGCCTCTTTGCGGACGACATTATGCTTTTCATAACATCCCCCATTATCTCTCTTCCCAATCTATGCTCTTTGCTAAGCTCCTTTTCTACGTTATCGGGCCTTCAGGTGAACTACTCCAAATCGCATGCTCTTAATGTCTCCCTAGACTCCCCCACAGTAGAGCTCCTGAAACAATCCTTTAAATTTCAGTGGAGTGAATCTTCCATCAGATACTTGGGTATTAACCTCACAGCTAAGATTGAAAGTCTATACAGTCACAACTATCCTCCCATGTATCGTAAATTAGAAACAGACCTGCGCAACTGGGCACAACATACCATCTCATGGCTAGGAAAGATAAATGCCATCAAGATGACATTACTTCCTAGATTACTGTATCTATTTCGATCCCTTCCCATTCCCATTAGGAAAGACCACATCAAAACCTTCCAAAGTAAGCTTCTGAAGTTTGTTTGGGGCAAGGCAGGGTACAGATTGGCCCAGGGAATCCTTTATGCGCATAGGAAAAGAGGGGGCTTGGGTCTTCCTCATTTATATAGATATTATCAAGCAGCCAGGCTGGCCCAAATATCAATGGTTTATTCCAAATTCGAGAAACCTGATTGGATCCAAATTGAAAAACACGCTGTTCCCCACTTTACTCTAGACTTCTTATTGTGGACCCCTCAAAAGAATAGGCCCCCGATTCTCTCCCCTACACTGTCTCACTCCTTCGCCCTATGGGACTCCTTACGTTCTTCGCCTTCTCTTGTCTCTGCATATAAACCCTTGACCCACATATTTAACAACCCACAATTCCCCCCAGGTAGAAACGTTCTGGCCTTTAAATGGTGGGTCGATAAAGGTCTATATAGAATAGGTCACTTCTTCACAGCTGCTGGACCGCTTACTCTTAAACACTGCATTAAAAAACTTGATCTCCCCAACTCTGAACTATTTCGGTTCTATCAAATTCATCACTTTTTGCAATCCCTATGTAAAAACAATTCTAACACGCCAGCATTCACGGATTACGAAATATGGTGCGGTCAGGCCATGGACCAGAGGGGGGGGATCTCCACGGTCTACACATCACTTACTGCCCCTGTCTCCAAGACGTCCTTTATGGTCGCCTGGGAAACAGACTTTAATTTCCTCTGGACCAAAGAGAAATGGCATTCTGCATGCGCTAAATCATTCCGGGGAATTCTTAATACCACATTGATGGAAGCTGGTCTAAAAGTGATGACCAGATGGTACTACACACCTTTCAGAATAGCCTCAATGTATCCGGCTTCCAGCCCCCTTTGCTTCAGAGGATGCCAGCTTTTAGGTACAATGTCACATATATGGTGGGAATGCCCGAAGATTCGATCATTCTGGAAAAAAATCTTCAATATGATAGATAAATTGGTGGGTTCTTCAGTTCCCAGGTCCCCCTTGGTGGCCCTTCTTCATGAACCCATCCCACACATTTCTAAACCCTCTAATAGATTGGTTCAGTTCGTGCTTTTAGGAGCCAAGCTCACGATTGCTAGGGCCTGGAAAACACAGACCGTACCTCTCTCAATGGCTAAAAGGAAAATTTCGTGGGTAATGTCTCAAGAAAAACTAACCAGTCTGTTACAGGACTCATCAGAAAAATTTGAAGCCACCTGGGAACCGTGGGCCAGACTAATGGGACTATCCAACTTTCCCTACTTGTCATGAACATTACTCGTCATGCGGACGGGTAATAGTGCTCCTTCCCCTCTCTTACTCTACCCCCTTCTCTTTTCCTCTCTCTATGTTTCTCTTCTTTTCTATTTTCTTTTGAATTATAATATTCCATTATGGAAATATTTCCGGTCAGAGTTTTTCAGGGACA